>SNQJ01S0074843.1:0-16710 GCA_010110895.2 Picea sitchensis
GGCAAATTGTTGATGAACCAGGTAATCGTAATTTTTGCTTTTGGAAAGTGCTATAGGAGTGTAAGGTCGTTGTTATTATTAACTTTGATGTGGCAGTATAATGTAATGGTGAGGTTAAATCAATGCAAGGACTTTTATTCCTTTATATTGTCCTACGTACAGGGGTACGACCCTTAAACCAAGGTTGACAACTTATTTAGTTTTGCCTTGTGCTTAAGTACTCGTGGTTAGTAAATTAAAGGGAGTAGTTGGCGAGTAATCGATCACGGTAGGGTCATAGACTTTCCTTGTCTTTAATACCAATGGTCGTTGTCAGAATTCCTGGTCTTGTGCCTTCCCTAGAAGACGTGGTTTCTCCTTGTCTATCGTCGTCTTGCATGCAGTACTTGTCACGCGTCCTTGTGGTCTTTTGCTTTCATCATGGTCGTGTCTTATTAGTTATCGGGGGGGAAATGCAGAGTGGTAGGCGTTGATTGTTTCCCTTATACACACGTGCACACACTTTTACAACAAAAATTTTGCACCTTCTATTAGAGTCGTTGTCGTATCTGATAGGGCTATTACAGAAGAATCCAGAAGATCAGAATCCCAAGAAAGGAAATTCTAGTCATGCCTTGATTTCCATCTACTCCTCTCCCGATGCTTGGATCGTAGATTCAGGAGAATCACATCACATGGCTACCACAAAAGTAGTTTATTCTTCATTGTATGCATGCAAAGGTCCTACTATTCTAATGGGTGAGAACTCTCTAGTCGAAGTCACCGACAAAGTAAGGATTGAACTCACCAACGAAAGCTTCGAGAATGTGTTGGAAATTCCCAAACTTTCCGTCAACCTTCTCTCTATGTATCAGATGAAAAATTCTGGCACCGGAAATAAATTCATATTCACACCAAATGCAATGGACATTTATGACATGCAAACCAACTCCAGGGTTGCTACTGGTCAGGTAAATCATCAATCTAGATTGTATAAATTTTTTGAATTTATTGAACCAAACTTTTCTTTACTGCTTACCCATGCCGATGAAAGTAGTAGGATATGGCGTGAAAGGTTTGGACATTTGAATTTCAGATATATGCAAAAAATTATCAAGCAAAGATTGTTGATGGTCTACTAGACATCAATTTCTCCAAGGGAGTATGTGAGGGATGTGTTCTTGGAAAAAAACCTCAAGATAAATTCGACAAAGGAAAGTGTCATAGAGATTTTGTGTCTTTAGATATGATCCATAGTGACCTCATGGGTCCTTTTTCCGCATCCATCCATCAGAAAAGAGAAGTATATTCTCATTTTTTTTTATGATTTCTGACGTTTCACATGGATTTACTTTCTTAGGAAAAAATATGAGGTATTTGAACACCTCAAATATTTCAAAGCCCTGGTTGAGACACAATCTGAAAACAAAATCAAAGTCCTTTGAATTGATAATGAGGGAGAGTATGTCAATCATGAGATCTAGAATCTTTGTCATGAGGAGGGGATTCAGTTGCAGCACATAGTTCCCTATACTCCACAACGAATTGCATTTTTTGAGCAGAAAAATAGATCTCTAAAGGATATGGCAGCTTGCATGTTGCATGCAAAGTCACTACCACAAAAACTATGGGTCGAAGAACTTAATTGTGCAACATATATCCAAAATAGATCTCCCCATATATCTGTCAAGGATAATATTCCCTACGAGGCTTGGAGTGGCCTCAAACTGGAAGTGACCCACTTTTGTATTTTCGGTTCAGCTGCATGGGCCAAAATTCCCTTTGAAAAGAGGAAGGCACTTGATCCACAAAGAATTGAATGTATTTTTGTTGGATACCTCAATGGTGTGAAGGTATATAAACTTATTGATCTTTCCTCGGACCAATTCATCATTGAGAGAAATTTCCAATTTGAGGAAAGTGTCTTGCATGTACCTCAACAGCCGCATGCATACACCTTCATTTTTCCACCTATCTGAGATGATGAGCATACACATGCTGACTCTTCTTCAGATCAGAGTTCTGATTTAGAGGACTCAAATGATTCATATACAGATTCAGTATAGTCAAATATAGAGTCAGAGCATCTAGATGTAGTTGCAAAGCTAGAGAAGAGGCCCAAGTGGGCACAAACTACTCTTCAGTATGTAGGGGATCGCATTGGTGATCCAACCAATACTAGGAGGACTCGATATGATTTCGAGGAGACTCTTGTTGCAATCACTTCCACTGAACCATTTCCATCTAGGTATCTTTTCTTGGTTCAGTCTTCAGATCCACAATCGTATTGTGAGGTTGTTGGAAATCCCTTTTGGGAATCTGCCATGCAGGAGGAGTACAAATCCCTCCTCTAGAACCAGACTTGGCATCTGGTTCCCCTTCCTTCTGGGAGGAAACTTATCATATGGAGCTTGGTCTATAGGACCAAGAGCACAATGGATGGACATATTAGCAGATACAAAGCCAATATTGTTTTTAGAGGATTTTAGTAGGTGCATGAAATTAAGTATGATGAGACCTTTGTTCCAGTAGCGAAGATGGATTCCATACAATTGGCACTTGCCATTGTGGCATCCAAGGGATGGGAAGTCCATCAGATGGACATGAAGAATTCATTTCTTCACGGTGATCTCTCTGAGGAGATCTATATGGAGCAACCCCAAGGATTTATGCAGGACTCATATTTCGTCTGTCAACTGAATAAGTCTCTTTTATAGACTCAAATAGGCTTCGAGGGCATCATATGCCAAGATGGAATCCTACTTGTTGTCACTGAACATTCTATGTTGTAAATAAGACCCGAATGTCTGTATGCTCATGACAGTTGATTCACTTATAATCTTAGTTTTGTATGTTGATGATTTGTTGATCACCAGTTACTCGACTTCAATGATTTATGCAGTCAAGAGGATTCTACATGACAATTTTTTGATGATGGACATGGGTCCCCTACACTTCTTCCTTGGACTCAAGATTAGTTAGGATGCACATGCATCCAACTGGCTTAGGCCAAGTATGCACAAGATCTCCTTGAGAGATTTCAAATGACATACTGAAAGTCTACTCCGACACCTTTCCTATCAAGAGTCAAAATTCAGGATGGCAGGGAGACTCCACTGGTTGATAGAACATTGTATAGACAGCTAGTGGGGAGCTTGTTGTATCTCACACACTCTAGACCATACCTCTCCTATGTAGTTGGCATAGTTTCCAGGTCCATGCAGGAGCTGCATGAGCTACATTGGAAGGCTGAAACGTGTATCCTTCGATACATACAAGGCACCATCACCTTTGGGATTCATTATGCAGTAGAATCTACATTATATCTCATTGGGTTTACTAATTCTGACTAGGCTGACGATAACAATGAACGCAATTCCACATATGGTTACTCACTCAGTCTTGGTTTCGAGCCTATTTGTTGGTTGAGTGAGAAGCAAGCTTCCATTTCTCTATCTTCAGTAGAGGTAGAGTACATAGGGGTAGTTAACATAACCATTCAGGCTACGTGGCTACAACATTATCTTGCTGAGTTAGGCATTCAATTTCATCGTTCGATTGTCATCTGGCGTGACAACCAAAGCACTCTGAAGTTCTGCAGAGATCCATTTCAGAGGAACTAGACAAAGCACATCGATATCCACATGAACTGCATTCGAGACTTAGTACATGAGGGGATCATCAACCTACAATTATGTCCTTCAACAAAATAGATGACAAACATCTTCATAAGGACCTTCACTGAGCATAACTTCCATTCTCAGTGAAGTAGTCTTGGAGTGAAGGACACAGTTGCTGTAACATCCTGCTCTTGAACACACAAAGAGAACTTATTATTTGAGGACACTTTCTTGAAAGTGATCCGGATTATTATACTATTGGGCATTTGATTATGATTATGAGGCGTTATGGATTGATGGCTTCTTATTTTGTTTTATTGACATAAACAGGTGCTATTGACTCGGTTTTCCTGAGTGTGCAGGATTTTGGACCTCGAGGATGCAGAGGCATCAATGAAACCCCTTGGACTCCATATCGAGTCAGGGAGTGGACTATTGGAGGTTTGATTGTTTTATATATGACATTTGTGCATCTGATTAGATGATATAATTATGGGTACTATATCTGACATGATTCGTTGATGATGCAGGCTAATGATAGCTTGTCGCCTAGACTCACATGTGGAGTAGAGGGGTCATTCATGATAAACATAGATGTTGAGGGAGAGGTGTGGACAACATCCCTACCAAATCCTACTAGCACTCCCATCATGGCTCAAACTATAGGTTAACGATTACCTAGTTTGAGAAGACCCATGATGTCGTGAGGTTCGACTGTGACAGTCACTCACGATGATTTTAAGGGGTGCGCAATAAGGAAGGGGCCTTATTCCTTAGAGGCCCTTAGTTTCCCATAATATCACCTGGAGAAGTATTATTCTAGGGGTTTTTGATGTCTACCAAGTCATTCAAGAGGCGAGTGGCACCCTTGGAGCATGTAGTGCATCCTGAAGGGCACGTCGTGCAAGGGAAATAGAATGAGGTGAGTGGCACCCTTGGAGCACCTAGTGCGTCCTGAAGGGCATGTCGTGTTGTTAATTAATAAATGGATAAACCTAGATGGCCTTAGGACAAATAACGTGATAAGAAATATTTAAAACAATTTCCCTAATAAAATGTCGCCCAACCTAGGAAAATAAAGTCTATTTCTAAGTGTTACTTGTGATAAAAAAAAATTCTATTTATATAAAAATATAAATATAAATAAATAAATAATAATAATAATAATCATTAATCATCTGACGAGAAGGGGGTAAGTAATTCAATTAATTTATAAAAATCTTTTGGAGGATAAAATTTAAAAGGGGGAAAAAGTGGAAATAATCGTTTTATCACTTATGCTAATCAAAAAGTTATTAATTAAAAAGGAAAAGGGGAAAAAGTTAATTTTCTACACCTTCTAATTTGAGTTTTAAATGAAAAGGGAAAGAGGGAAATTTAAAAGAATTAGGAAATTAGGAAAAAGAGGGAAACATAAAAAGAAAGGAGAAACTCAAGGGAAAAGCAGAAAGACTAACTTAGTAAGGTATCTAGCATTTAATAACTTTCTAAATTAAACTCAACTAGTAAATCAGTAAGGGGGGTAAGTCATTAAAATGTGTAAGGGAATATGGGGACACCTAGGAGCGATTATAGGAATGCTTTTAGGTGGGTAAGGGAAATAGGGGTAATTAAGTAATTAATGAAATTAATTTATGGTGCAATGAAGGGGATGGGCGACTCATGTACGGGGAGGATTTTTATGAATTAAATTGTTGAAAAACAAATTAAATGGGAATTTGGGAAAGTAAATGACTTATAAACTCTATATAAAGGAGGGAGGAGGAGGAGGAGGAGGATGTATCTCCTCTGTGATGTGTATTGTTATGCTGCAGAATTTTAGACTTGACTGACTTAGCTTGTGGGAGTTGGGATACCCAGCTCAGTGAGGAATGGTAGCTTGGCTTTGCGAGGTGAGCTGGGAGCTAGTTGTTTTCTGGTTCATTGTATGTGGACCCTTTGCGGCTAGGGGGGCTAAGGGGGAAGAAGAGTACTCCTAGCGTTGGCTGGGAGGTACCTGTGAAGTCTCATCAGTCAACAAGCGGGAGCTGCATGGAGCGTGCAGAATAATGACTCAGAGTGAACGACTTGGGATACAGTATGCTTACTTGATATTGCATGGTAGATTCTTATTATACCTCATGCTTTCAAGTCTGTATTTTTAATTGGGTAAGGAAATGTTGACTTATAATTTTAATTGATAACTTAATTTCCCCATAGACTTAAGCTCGTTGTTGATTGATTGCCTTGGATTTCAATCCCTGCATGTTGTGCCTATCCTTTGGTTTGTTGATTGTTGTGAAGAGTTGAGCCTTTCATCCTCATCCCTAGTTTGTCAGTCCATGCCTATAGATTCTAATGCCCTACTTTTCTATGCGTGGATGATGAGCGAAGGATGTGTTTGCCCAATAGTTTACCCCTTCTTATCTCCGCACCTTGATCTCTACCTTGCTTGGGTATCTTCTTGTATTATCACCTCTGCATCTTAATCATTCTCGGTAATCTGAAAAATGTGTTTGGCATTTCCTGCATTTCAACACCCTCAACCACAAAAATTTAACTCTGTGTTTATATATGTTGTTGGATCAATTTAACTCTACATTTTTAAATATTGCCAAATACATTTAAATCTATGTTTTTATATAATGTTGGGTGAATTTAATTCTATGTTTTTACATATTACAGGTTAACTTAAATTTGCATTATGATACCTCCCTCCAAGTTAACTCTATGTCTTATTTAATGATAGCCATATTCTCTGCAATTTTTTGCCTCTTCACTTTAACATTTGAAGACGATTGAGACCGTGTTGTCCTTTTGTTGACGACCCTTACATTGGTTTGGACTACGATTTCCTTCTTATTTATTATGCATTTAAATTATTGGAAGGTGATTTTCCCCTTCATTACTCTGTCGATTTGCCATTATTAAGACTAAATTCATTGCATTTTAAGACTATGATTTTGGCCACTGGTTGTGACTGCGATTTTCCCCTTCATTACTCTAGCGATTTTCCATTATTAAGACTGAATTCATTTCATTTTAAGATTGTCATTTTGGCCACTGGTTGTGACTGCGATTCGCCCCTTTGTTACTCTAGCGATTTTCCATTATTAAGACTTAATTTGTTGCATTTTAAGACTGCAATCTATTTTTTGGGGGGCGAATTTTTCCCTGTGAATTGTATATCTTGCATGTTTTTTTTTTCCTCCAAGAATTTCCTGCACCTTAATGGTTAATGGGGGTGTATTGGTGGGCATTTCATTTACCTTTATGACTACATTGATATTCTTGTATAGCCTGTGATTGTTTCCCTCTTGATTATCTCTTATTGTTTCCTGGTTGCAAGACAACGACTATTACATTTATCATTAGTGTTATTTCCGTTTTCGTTCATGGAGCGTACCTTTCTTTTAAACAACTATTTCCTTCTTACATTAAAACACTGTAATTTTTCCATGGTTAAGACTGAAATCGTTGTTGTTAAGACTGTGATTTTATTGTTACCTGGAGATGTTACCCTCTTTGAAAATCCGTTGCATTTAATCATCACCTGTGTTGAATGCGTTTTCAATAATTTTATGATGCATTGGATGAATAATGTGTATCTGCTGGGAGGTATTACTTGTGTTTTAAACAGTAGTAAACTCTTAACTACATTTTACATATTTGACGGTGGAGTTATATTAATGACAGATACAAATTTATAACCGACTACGTTTTAAACTTCATTTGCTTGTGATCTTATATTAATGATAGCCCCTTTTATTTCACTGGAAAATAGCATTCTCAGACAGTGAGTATAGTCACTGGTGGCTTATAAATTACTGTCAAATTATTGATATTGATGTATAGCGTATGCACTGTGTGCACATTTAATAGAAAATTTATTAGCTGCTAGGTGTAAAGGAATGACACTAATTCCTAGCAATTTACATTTTAATGGCAAGTGCGTGTACCTTTAATAGCTGACTGCGTGCTCATTTATTGGCAATTTAATAGTTGGCAAGTGTAAAGGGATGGCATTAATATACAACAAATTTTTAGCGTTTATAATAGACAGTCTCTTCTTTTAATAGCCCCTGAATAGACAACCTTTAGATTAACTTAGACTAGACTTATTAGTTTAGTTTTCATATTAATTAAACCCAACTTGTTAAATTAGAATGTAATTATCATTTATAGTGTTAGCATTGACTTAATTAGACTTGCTAAATTGATTCTCATTTCGTGTTAAAATTATATGGTACATTGATGAACAAATTGTAATTTAGACTTGCTCAATTTGATTTGCCTTTAATGTTAAATAAGATGGAACATTAATGACAATTTGTAATTTAGAATTGCTCAAATTGGTCTGTATTAAGGTTAAATTAGATTGTACATTAATGACAAATTTGTAATTTAGACTTGCTAAGTTAGATTTGTAATCAATGATTAAAATAGATTGTAATTATTGACTAGATAAGACTTGACGATTGGTTGGTTTGTTGGCAAAGTTGTGCCTTAGCTTTTTCTTCCTTCCAATGACGTCATCTTGTGTCTTGTCGATCTGTTGCTTGGGTGTGGGCATAGTATTCTTCTCATTTGTTTTGCCTCCTAGCACGCTAGATTTTCTTAAGTCCTTGGTCCCATTAGGTTATGTAGTGCCAGGTTTATCGTCGCACCTATTGCCTGGGGATGGCATGATTCCTGACGAGGAGATCATTGTGCACCCTATTGGATAGAGGTGATTGATAACATGGCTAGGGCCTGTACTTCCCGTAGTGGGTTTTGTTGATCTTGTAAGCTCATTGATGGTGCTTGGGTTGCAACACCTTCATGTGTTTGGTTGCCTGCCATCGAAGTTCTAGTTATCTGGTCGTCGAGGCTATTGTGTCGGGATGGGGGTGTTGTCCTTTAGCCGGTAGGCATGGTCATGTTGTGCAGGTGGGTAGTCATTTCTCCTTGGTGTTATACACATGTTTTTCCCAGTTTCTCTTATGCCAATGCATGGAGTCATAGTTTCCTGTTTCCTGGACTGCGTGCTTGCGTTAGTCATCATTTTTGTGGTTAAAATTTTGTCGTCATCACCTTCTTGCCTAAAAAAATAAAAATAAAATAAATTCACTTCTGCTTCGCTTGTAGTAGTAAGAGGGGTCGTTACATATGGTATCAGAGTAGGTTCAACCCACAACTTGGGATCAATACAAATTTCATTGATATGATATTTGATTATAATGTTTCTAATTAAGTTGTCTTGTATTCATGCATGTAATCATGGTTAGAGGATGTCGTGAAGGCAGACGATGGGGTGCTAGGAGAGGAGGCACGACACCCCCAGTAGAATCCATGCCTGAGGAGTCTAACCCCTAGGGAGATGAACAGGTTGTTGGGTAGGAGCAGATAGCGGTGGGTGATGTGGTTGGGATAATGAGGTCTTTTCAACGCATGTCTGAGGCATTGATCAATTGATTAGATAGATATGAGGCTAGGGCAATGACACCACTGCGCGCTCTGGTCAGTACTAGTAGCATTCACCACAACTCGAGAAGGTCAAATTTCCCGAGTTCTTTTGTTCCCCGGACGATGCAGCTGTCGAGGTATGGTTGGAGAATATGGGGATGTTCTTTCCACTTCGTGAATACACCTCCAACATGAAGGTCCACATGGCGGTCTTTAAACTGAAGGGGAGTGCTCTTCTATGGTGGAAGATGCTCCTTCCACAAATGAACATGGTCATCGAAGATGTGTCATGGGAAATTTTCGAGGAATGGTTCCGAGAGAGGTACCTATCAGAGGAATTCATTGAGCATTAGGTCAACAAGTTCAACACCTTACTACAAGGTGTCCATACGATTCTTAAGTATGAGGCCCATTTTATGGAGTTGCTTTGGTATGCTCCACATCTTAATACTGAAAAACTTAAGGTCAACAGGTTTGTTTTCAGACTTAATGGAAACATACATGAAAAGGTTAGGATTATGATGCCTCATACCTTGCATGATGCCATCTAGAAGGCCCTCATAGTAGAGGAGGATCTTATCAGTGGGGGTCAGAGAAGGACTATAGCAAGACCGACAGGGAAAGTGTCATCCGATGTGCAACAACATTAGACACCCGCCAGATACACGTCAGGATATCATGGCTTCCAGAGGGGATCTACTTTCACTACACCTCAGCAACCAACACCTCAGCAACATACTCCTTATTTAGGACCACCACATCAATAGCAACGTTGACCGCAACAACATAAGTTTAGGCTTTTTCAGCCGAACAGACCAGGATTCCAGGCTAGTGGCTCATAAACTTCTACTTCGGGTACCAGGAGTACTGGACCAAAGAAGGGGTGTTGGACATGTGGGGAGCCACACTACCAGCACGAATGCCCAGTGGAGAGGACTAGAACATCTGGATCAGTTGGACCCACTACCATGGGAGATTTGGCAAAGGCCAATCGAATTCATGCAGTGGTGAATAACTGCAATGCAAAGCACCAATCGACTATGCTCAATACGTTAGGTATCGTCGTTGACCAGACCCTTATCATTTTGATAGATCCCAGTGTTACCGAGAGTTTCATTTCTAGTGCAGCACTAAAAAGGATTAAGTTAAAGGCAGTCAATTAGGATGAGTTTAGCTTTGTAGAGATGGCTTCGGGAGTCAAACAGAAGGTTGGAGGCAAGGTTGCGGGCTGTACCCTTAACCTAGGAGAGTTTGTCACCAGGGCCAACCTATACATCATGACCTTAGGATCTTATGACATTTACAGTGTGATGATGAATGGTACAAAGCGGTCAAGGATTTTATTGGACAAAGCACAATGATGGTACCGATATTTGAAGGATTAACGTTCGATGACGATGGATTATTAAGGTTTAAAAATTGGATTTATGTACCACCAAACGACGAGTTGAGGAGTTTGATCCTAGGCGAGGCTCACAGAGCAATGTACATGCCCCACCCAGGATTCACGAAGATGAGGGTAGACCTTAAACCCTTATTCTTCTAGAAGGGAATGAAGGTAAACATAGTTAAATATGTGGCCTGATGTCTAGAATGTCAGCAGGTAAAGGCTAAATATAGACATCCAATAGGATTACAACAAACACACGCTATTATAGAATTGAAATGGGAGGTCATTTCAAAGGATTTCATTGTTGGATTGCCACTGATGGTAAGGAGACACAACTCAATTTTTGTGGTAGTCGACAATTTGACGAAGAGTGCTCATTTTATTCTTGTGTGTACAATGTATCAGGCAGTTGACATAGCTAGAGTTTTCATCAGTGAGATTGTGAGGCTGCATGGTGTGCTTAAGAGGATTGTATCCAATCAAGGATAGATGTTTACTGGACAATTTTGGACTAGTTTCCAAGAGGCCTTGAGAACCCAACTTAACCTTAGTATTGTGTATCACCTGGAGACTGATGGGTAGACTGAATGAACAAACCAAACCTTGGAGGACATGTTTCACATGTATGTGATGGACCAAAAAAAGAATTGGGAAGAATTCTTACCACTGGTAGAATTCGCTTATAACAACAGTTACCAAAGCACCATTAAGATGGTGCCTTTCGTGTTTCTTTACGGGTGACCGTGTCAAATGCCTCTAAGTTGGGATCGGATTGAGGATAGGGTACTGGTGGGACCACAAGCGATCCAAGAAAGGGAAGATCTAATTCAAACAATAATACAAAGGATTAAATAAGTGTAGGATCGACATAAGAGTTATGCCAATGCGCACTGTGTCAACCGTAGTTATGAAGTTGGCGATCGATTCTTCTTGCAGGTAAAACCTCATAAGAGTTCGATCATGTTTGGGAAGAGAGATAAACTCTCTCCTAAGTTCATGGGACATTCTGAGATTGTGGAGAGTAAGGGGACCGTGGCCTATCGACTAGCCTTGCCTGATTCTTTGAGCCGTATGCACGATGTTTTTCACGTATCTGTTTTGAGAGATTATATTAGTGATCCTACACATGTTTTTAACTTGAGTTCCTTGTAGGTTATGAATGAGGGGGCACTCACGGCTAAGATGATCCACATCTTGGATCATCTCATTTGAAAACTATGGAATCGAACAGTAGATCAGTTCAAGTTCCAATGGGACAACTATAGTCTGCACTCGGTGACCTGGGAGGACGCATATGATATGCGCCAGCAGTTTCCATTTTTGTTTGATAGATAGATTTATGATACTATGATACACATTATTTTAGCACTTATATACTATGAAACTTCAGGACAAATTTTATACCAAGAGGGGGTGTATGTAACATCCTGCTCTTGCGCGCACTGAGCGAACTTATTCTTTGATGACACTTTCTTGCAAGTGATCTGGATTATTATACTATTGGGCATTTGATTATGATTATGAGGCATTATGGATTGATGGCTTCTTATTTTTTTGTATTAACATAGACAGGTGCTATTGACTTGGGTTTCTTGAGTGTGCAGGATTTTGGACCTCAAGGATGCAAAGGCATCGATGAAACCCCCTGGACTCCAGATCGAGTTAGGGAGTGGACTATTGGGGGTTTGATTGTTGTATATATGACATTTGTTCATATGATTAGATGATATGATTATGGATACTATACCTGACATGATTCGTTATTGATGCAGGCTGACGATAGCTTGCTAACCAGACTCACATGTGGTGTAGAGGGGTCATGCACGATAACCATAGATGTTGAGGGAGAGGTGTGGACAACAGTCCTGCCACATCCTACTATCACTCTCGCCATGGCTCCAACTGTAGGTTAACGATTACCTAGTTCAAGAAGACCCACGATGTCATGAGGGTCAACTACGATAGTTGTTCACGATGATTCTAAGGGGCTCACAATAAGGCAGGGGCCTTATTCCTTAGAGGCCATTAGTCTTCCACAAGATCACCTGGAGGAGTATTGACTCTAGGATTTTTTTATGTCTACCAAGTCAGTCAAGAGGTGAGTGGAACCCTTGGAGCACGTAGTGCGTCGTGAGGGGCACGTCGTGCAAGGGAAACATAATGAGGCGAGTGGCACCCTTGGAGCAGCTAGTGTGTCCTGAAGGGCACGTCATGTTGTTAATTAATAAATGGATAAACCTAGATGGTCTTATGATGAATAATGTGATAAGAAATATTTAAAACAATTTCCCTAATAAAATGTCACCCAACCTAGGAAAATAAAGTCTAGGTCTAAGTGATACTTGTGATAAAAAAATATATATATATATTTATATAAAAATAAAAATAAAAATAAATAAATAATAATGATAATCATCATTAATCATGTGATGAGAAGGGGGTAAGTAATTCAATTAATTTATAAAAATCTTTTGGGGGATAAAATTTAAAAGGGGGAAAAGGGGGAAATAATTGTTTTATCACTTATGCTAATCAAAAATTTATTAATTAAAAAGGAAAAGGGGAAAAAGTTAATTTTCTACACCTACCAATTTGAGTTTTAAATCAAAAAGGGAAAGAGGGAAATTTAAAAGAATTAGGAAACTAGGAAAAAGTGGGAAACATAAAAAGAAAGGGGAAACTCAAGGAAAAAGTAGAAAGACTAACTTAGTAAGGTATCTAGCATTTAAGAAATTTCTAAATTAAACTCAACTAGTAGATTAGTAAGGGGGTGAAGTCATTAAAATGTGTAAGGGAATATGGGGACACTTAGGAGCGATTCTAAGAATGCTTTCAGGTGGGTAAAGGAAATAGGGGTAATTAATTTGTAGTGCAATGAAGGGGATGGGAGACACATGTACGGGGAGGAATTTTATGAATTAAATTGTTGAAAAATAAATTAAATGGGAATTTGGGAAATTAAATGACTTAGAAAATCTATGTAAAGGAGGGAGGAGGAGGATGATGGATCTCTTATGTGATGTGTAATGTTACGCTGCATAATTTTAGACTTGATCGACTTAGCTTGTGGTAGTTGGCATACCCAGCTTGGTGAGGAGTGGTAGCTCGGCCTTGCAAGGCAAGCTGGGAGCTAGTTGTTTTCTGGTTCAGTGTGCATGGCCCCTTTGCGGCTTAGCAGGATAAGGGGGAAGAAGAGTACCCCTAGCATTGGCTGGGAGGTACCGGTGAAGTCTCATTGGTCAGCAAGCGGGAGTTGCACGGAGTGCACAGGATAACGACACAGAGTAGATGACTTGGGCTATGGTATGCTTACTTGATACTGCATGGTAGATTCTTATTATACCTCACGCTTTTAATTATATATTTTTAATTGGGTAAAGAAATGTTGACTTAGCATTTTAACTAATAACTTAATTTCCCCATAGCCTTAAGCTCATTGTTGATTTATTCCCTTGGCTTTGAATCCATGCATGTTGTGCCTGTCCTTTGGTTTGTTGATTGTTGTGAAGAGTTGAGCCTTTCATCCTCATCCCTAGTTCGTCAGTGCACACCTGAGAAATCAACCAGGTGCCGAATCGACGATCGTCACATCGGTGCACAATGACGTATATATTCTAATGCCCTTCTTTTATGTGAGTGGATGATGAGCGAAGGATGTAATTTCCCAACAGTTTACCCCTTCTTATATTTGCACCTTGATCTCCACCTTGCTTGGGTATCTTCTTGTATTATCACCTTTGCGTCTTAATCGTTCTTGGTAATCTAAAAATTGTGTTTGGTATTTCCTTCATTTCAACACCCTCAACCATGAAAATTTAACTCTATGTTTATATATGTTGATCGATCAATTTAAATATGTGTTTTTAAATATTGCCAGATACATTTAAATCTGTGTTTTATATAATGTTGGATGAATTTAATTCTGCATTTTTACATATTGTTGGTTAAATTAAATTTGCATTGCGATACCTCCCTGCAACTTAACTCTGTGCTTGCTTTAATGATAGCCATATTCTCTACATTTTTTTACCTTTGCACTTTAACATTTGAAGAAGATTGAGACTACGTTGTCCTTTTGTTGATGACCCTTACATTCATTTCGACTACGATTTCCTTTTTCTTTCTTATGCATTTAAATTATTGGAAGGTGATTTTCTGCTTCATTGCTCTAGTGATTTTCCACTATTAAGATTGAATTCATTGCATTTTAAGACTGTGATTTTGGCCACTAGTTGTGACTGTGATTTTCCCCTTCGTTACTCTGGCGATTTGCCATTATTAAGACTAAATTCATTGCATTTTAAGACTATGATTTTGGCCACTAGTTGTGACTGCGATTTTCCCCTTTGTTACTCTGGCGATTTTCCATTATTAAGACTGAATTCATTGCATTTTAAGACTGCAATCCATTTTTTTTAGGCGAAATTTTCCCTACGAATTGTATATCTGGCATGTTTTTTTTTCGCTCGAAGAATTTCCTGCGCCTTACTAGTTAATGGGAGCGTATTGGTGGGCATTTCATTTACCTTTATGACTGTGTTGATATTCTTGTATAGCCTATGATTGTTTCCCTCTTGGTTATCTCTTATTTTTTCTTTGTTGCAAGACAACGATTATTACATTTATAATTAGTGTTATTTCCGTTTTAGTTCACATAGCATACCTTTGTTTTAAACAACTATTTCCTTCATACATTAAAACACTGCGATTTTTCCACGGTTAAGAATGAAATATTTGTTGTTAATACTGCGATTTGCTTGTTACCTGGAGACGTTACCCTCTTTGGGAATACGTTGCATTTAATCATCACCTGTGTTGAATGCATTTTCAATAATTTTATGATGTGTTGGATGAATGATGTGTATCTTCTAGGAGGTATTACCTACATTTTAAACAATAGTAAACTCTTAACTACGTTTTACACCTTTGATGGTGGAGTTACATTAATGATAGATACAAATTTATAACCGATTGGGTTTTAAACTTCATTTTCCTATGATCTTATATTAATGACAACCCCTTTTATTTGACTGGAAAATAGCATCCCCAGACAACGAGTATAGTCATTGGTGGCTTATAAATTACTATCAAATTATTGATATTGATGTACAATGTATAAACTACATGCACATTTAATAGAAAATTTATTAGCTGGTAGGTGTAAAGGGATGGCATTTAATTCCCAACAATTTACATTTTAATGGCAAGTGCATGTACCTTTAATAACTGTCTGCATGCTTATTTATTGGCAATTTAATAGCTGGCAGGTGTAAAGGGATGACGTTAATATTCAACAAATTTTTAGCATTTATAATAGATAGTCTCTTCTTTTAAGAGCCCCTGAATAGACAACCTTTAAATTAACTTAGACTAGACATATCAGTTTAGTTTTCATATTAATTAAACCCGACTTGTTAAATTAAAATTTAATTATCGTTTATAGTGTTAGCATTGACTTAACTAGACTTGCTAAATTGATTCACATTTAATGTTAAAATTAGATGGTACATTGATGACCAAATTGTAATTTAGACTTGCTCAATTTTATTTGCATTTAATGTTAAATTAGATGGAACATTAATGACAATTTGTAATTTAGAATTGCTCAAATTGATTTGTATTAAGGTTAAATTATATTGTAAATTAATGACAAATTTATAATTTAGACTTGCTAAGTTAGATTTGTAATCAATGATTAAAATAGACTATAATTATTGACTAGCTTAGACTTGACGACTGGTCGGGTTGTTGGCGAAGTCATGCCTTAGCTTGCACTTCCTTCAAATGACGTCATCTTGAGTGTTGTGGATCTGTTGCTTGGGTGTGTCCATAGTCTTCTTGTCAGTTATTTTGACTCCTAGCACACTGGATTTTCTTGAGTCCTTGGTCCTATTAGGTTATGTAGAGCCAGGGTTATTGTCGCGCCTATCACTTGTGGATGACATGATTCCTGATTAGGGGATCATTGTGTGCCCTATTGGATAGAGGTGACTGAGAACTTGGCTGGGGCCTGTACTTCCCATAGTGGGTTTTGTTGATATTTTAAGTTCATTGATGGCGCTTGGGTTGCAACGCCTTCATGCGTTTGGTTGCAAACCATCGATGTTCTAGGTATCTGGTCATCGAGGTCGTTGTGTCGGGATGGGGGTGTTGTCCCTTATCTTGTAGGCGTGGTCATGTTGTGTCAGGCAGGTAGCCGTTTCTCTTTGTTGTTCTATGCACATTTCGCTTAGTTGCTCTTGTGCCAGTGTGTCGAGTCATAGTTTCATGTTGACTAGACTGCGTGCTTGCGTTTGT
>SNQJ01S0074843.1:16820-37219 GCA_010110895.2 Picea sitchensis
ACATTGTACCTTGAGGGGGGGGGTTTTCCATGATGTTTTCCCTCTTTCCTCACTTTAATTTCAGTTTATCTTTTGTATTTGGGTACCTAACATGGCCTCATTTCTGGAACCCATTTTTATTTTCACCATAGTGATGTTTAAGGGGGGTGTTGGAGTTACTTCACACACACCTAGAATTTATTTTTCCTAAGGTTTTTCCTTTTTTATTATTCATAATTAGTGATTATTCAGTCTCCTATATTTTAGGGAAGAATATTCCACTTGGATAATAGTCTCTTCAGTTGACACTTTAGTTTGACTAGTTGAGTTGAGTCTAGATGCTGCAATGGTTTTGTCACCATGCAACATTGGGATCATCACCATGCTAATTCTCACTTTCCTTGGGATCATCACCATACTAGCGCATTACTCTTGATTCCTTGAGCTACTCCTCACTACACTATGTTCAGTCAGTTAACTAGAGACTGGTTGACTAGTTAACTCAGCTAGGTGGCAGTTCACTCCCATAACTGCTTGACAGACTAGAATAGGTGGCAGTTCAATCCTGTAACTACTAGTGTGTGTCCATATCACTCTATACCACCACTATGGCACATTGGTTCTCCTCCAGTGTCCATTGATTGAGTCATATAGAGTATATCTTGTGTAAATTATTCATTATTCATTATGGTTAATGAAAATTCTTCTATTCTTTCTCTCCTTCTTCTTCTTTCTCATTTTTTCTCTTCAAATGAGTGTAGTATTTTCTAGATAGATATATTTTGTGGAGGTTCAACACATTTACACATCATGGTCATCAAAGCATCTCAACATCATGAGTCTATAAAGGAAAAGATAAATTGAAACATGAAAATCACACAAGAATAGATAAAACTATAATGACCTCATCATCCCATCACTTGATAGCACACTAGGATGTGGACCCCTCACTAGACTATTAAGAGAACAATGATAAATCAATTAAAATATATTACAAGGTTAAGTAATGCTTCCAATTAGGGTGATTGTCCTTTAAAATTTTCATTAGGAACAGGGCTCATTGCAATGCATTGTGTTTGAATCTATGTTGACCAAAGGATAAGTCAACACTCTATAGTTGGCATTTGACATGCTTATGAGGTGCACCAAACAAAAAATCCTACACTGGATATAATCTCACTCGAGCAGTTGAGTGAGGGCATGTGTTATGTGAAATCCCATCTCAAATTAGCAATACAAATTGGGATGTAAGAAGCACCGTGGATAAATGAACCAAGGTGTAGCTATTCCAATGATCTCCAAGAAAAAACAAGATCAATGAGGACTCTTACCAATGTTCAACATCACTTGTATTCAATGAATATCTCAAAGGATTTTTCTTCCACGAGATAGTGACAATATACAATAAAATAAGAGAAATAAGTATACACTATTCATCAAGAAGGAATTATTAGATCCCAACATCACATAACCATTAACTAGCTAAGGATATGGGGTACATCAAAACAATATAAATGTATTTTCTCTGATACTGAAATCAATTTTATAGTTTGGTTATGGTATTCAATAATGGAAAAAAAAGCTACAACAACTTTAAACATTCAATTTTGATTCTAAAACATGAATGCAATGCTCGAATAATTCATCCATAATTATGGAAACTAAAAATACAAACATATATATAACAATCCAAGGATAATAAACTCGTAATAAAAACTTCAACAAAATATCCACAGTTAAAACATAGTAGAAAAATAGGAAATATTAATACAATACATAACACAAAATATCCTATTAAGATTTCATATCATAGTCATTTTACTTTTCTCTTTTTTTCGGAAAATATTCCTCCAAGTAGCTACAAATGAAGGACTTTCCTCCTGGCCTTAGGCTTCTTTTCACACTTAATATTTCTATGAAAAAACCTCCCTCAATATGAGGCTATGAGTCCACAAGGGTGAATTCCTAATGCTTGGCTCTAATTCCTTTCATTGAACCCACAACCCAAAATATCTCACATGCAAGAAATTTATCTATAATTATCCTAATCAACCCAATTGCATACAAGTTTACAAGGATTTTATGGTTTCAGTTTCTCACAATATATCTTAAAAAATAATTGAAATTGTTATCATAAGTATAGTAATATAGTAGCATAAACTTGCATGACAATTCACTACAATTACAAGGGAATAATTCACATTCCTCTTTCGATCTATTAAGTCAATTCATACCACAACAATGTTGTAGCATAATTCATATCATCCATCTTCCAAAGAATTTCCTAGAGAATAATAATTTTAATTCTATTATTGCATGGAAAAAATAATAGGATATATTTTCATGTTAAGCATCCTCCATGAGTTGTCTTGAGAATCCCAAATTTCACTTTAATATCCAAATCTTAGACTAATATAAAACAAAGTTTAATTACTCTAGGTTTTCTAATCAAAGGGTTAGAAGATTTATGTTAATTCATTAGTTAAGGTTTCACCCCAGTTAGCCCAACAAATCCTCCTATAATCCCACTTTTACTTTCCCCACTTGTGGAATGATATCCCCCCATCTCATTTTAGTCCTTATTCATTTGCAAGGAGTAGAGTTTTCATATTATAATCGAACACACAATAATATTTTACATATGTACATGTTATATCCATTTCATTATTACATGCACATATTTGGGGGTAAAAAATGGGGTATTACATTCCCCTCCCCCATTAAAGTTTCACCATCCTTAGGGTGTATCAAAAATATGTATAATAAGAAAAACATTAGCATAAAAAATTCAAAATACAATAAATTATGCCTCCCGCATGGCATCCTCTAGATCCCATGTTGCTTATTTAGGGATGTAATGATTACATTGGACCATTACCTTCGCTATTTCTTTAGTCTTGAGAAATGCAACTTTCTTGTCCATGAAACATATTGGTTGTAACCACATATCCCCCTCTAACTCCATCTAAATAAAAATATAATAAATAATATGCTTATGATCAAGTACATACATTTTTAATAATGATACATGAAACACATTAGAAAAATCTATGCTAGTAGGCAATGCATTATCATATGTAGTAGGTCCTATCCTATCCAGGATCTCAAAAGGTACACAATATCTATTATGCACTTGCTTATGTGATGTTAGGAATAAATATAAATATAACAGAAATTACCGATAGAATAAAATTTTTTAGAGAATAACACATCCAAATGATACATTTATTGAAATAGGAGCAATTTTTACTTACTTCTTCGTGGGGGAAACCTCCAACAGAGCAACTCTCTATTACAATAATTCACAATAAAAATATTTCCCATGTCTCCTAATCTTATTTATACTAATTTTATCTTCTAAAGAACATTATGGATGAAGATCTTTCTGGAAGCAAAATCTTGTATTAGGTATTCTTAGATTGACATATTCATATTTATTAAATAGGCCCTATTAACTAATGTCAACCTTTATTACATGTATACAAAATATATTATTTTATCTATGTGAGGGGTTAGGGAGGTTACGTCCCAAACATGCCCTCCCCCTTAAAAAGAGCCTTTCCCTCGAGGCTTAAGATGAGGAATTTTTTGCAGAATAGTAGCCATCTCCCAGGTGGAATCTTTGGGTGGAGTATCCTTCCATTGAACTAACACTTCCTATATGGTGTGCTCATGGAGATGATGCCCTCGCTGGTCCAATACGCCTTGTGGACTATTCTGACACTGGAACTTGGTGCCAATCACTTTCTTAAGGAAGAAGACATGAAAAACAAGATGTATCTTGCAGTTGTTGGGAAAAGTTAAATCATAGGGCATTGGTCCCACACGTTTGAGAATAGTATAAGGACCATAAAAGTTGGGGATCAGTTTCCCACATAATTGATATTTGAGCTAAGTCTGCTTGCACAATTGTAGATGGAGAAACACTTGGTCCCCTTCAGGAAATTGACGTTTAGAATGACCCTGATCTTCTTGTGGCTTCATTTGGTTCTGATCCATGACCAAATTTTCTTTGAGAGTATGGAGAATGGTCATGTGAGCTGTAATATTATGGTCAACCTCTTGAACCTTAGATATACCTAGCATGGATGGGATAATTCATGGTGGCTTATGTCTGTATACTACTTTAAAGGGAGTCATGCGAGGGGTTGTATGGTAAGAGGTGTTTTACAACCATTCAACTAAGGGTAACCACTAAACCCATTGATGTTGTCAATCGTATGCAAAACACCTCAAATATGTTTCTAGACACTTGTTGACTACTTCCATTTGGCCATCCATTTGGGGATGATAGGTTGTACTAAGATACAATTGGGTTCCATGGATCATGAATAATTCTTTCCATAAATTATTAGTTAAAGTTGGATCACGATAAGAAACAATAGACTGAGGAATTCCATGGAATTTTAAGATATTATCCATAAACCATTGCGCCACTACAGATGTTGTGGATGGGTGTTGAAGAGAACAAAAATGAATATATTCAGAGAGACGATCCGCTAACACCATTATGAATTACGTATTTCATGATTTGGGTAAAATACCACAATGAAATCCATAGAAATATATATCCAAATAGTAGGTGGAATAGAAAGCAGTTGGAGTCTGTCAGGCATTTCAATAGTCTCACCCTTATTGCATTGACACATATCACATTCTTCCACAAAGGTGTGGATGCCCTATTTCATACCATCTCGAAAGAAAGAGTGTTTGATCCATTCATAATTTTTGGTAAAACTCGAATTCCCTGCAATAGGAGAAGCAAGAAACTCATAGTGAACCTTGGATTTAAGGGTCGACTATTTTCTTAAATATAGGATACCTTTATAGAGAAATTTTTCATTGTTCCAAGAGTACCCTAGACTAGCTTGGTTGTCCTATTGTAGTTTTTGGATGAGGCTGGATATTTTGGGGTTGTGAAACCATTCCTAATGAACAACCTAAATCCAGTTGATGACAATGAATGAGAGGTAAAACAGGGACCCTTCTTCTTCATATTTCCTAGAAAGAGAAACAACCACCACATTTTCTTTACCCTTTTTGTAAATGATCTCATAATCACATCCAAACAGCTTGGTCACCCATTTTTTTTTATTTAGGGATGAAATGAATTGTTCTAAGAAGTACTTGAATATTTGATGGTCTATTTTAATTTGGAAGTGTTGTCCCAACAGATAATGGCGCCCTAGATCCACTTCACGAAAAATAACCATCATTTGTTTTTCGTAGATAGATTGGCCCAAATGTCGCTCGGACAATTTTTTACTGGTGAAAGACAAAGGGCATCCATATTACATGAGGACTTCCCTAATTCCTCTCCTTGATGCATCACATTCCAGAACAAAGGTCTTGGTTAAATCAAGTAGGGATAGTAGAGGAGTAGTGCACATAGCTTCCTTCAATACTTGGAAGAATTAGTCTACTGTTGGAGTCCAATTGAAGTAATTATTTTTAAGGAGAGTTGTTAGGGGGAGGGGGCGTAATTGTTCCATAATTTTTAACAAACTTGCGATAATATCTCGTTAAACCCCAGAATCCACACAGACTTTTAGTATTTCTAGGGCGAGGCCAATTCTACATAGCTTCAATTTTCTTACGATCCACCCTTACACCATCCTTTCCAACAATATGACTTAGGTACTCAACTTCAGATACACCACAAGAACATTTAGATTGTTTGAGGAAAATTATGTGATTGGACAGGATATGGATAACTTGATCTACTTTGGTGAGATGGTATGGACACATTTTACTATATATGAGAATATCATCAAATAAAACTAACACAAAGTGACGAAGGAAAGGAATAAATACATGATTAATGAGACTTTGAAAAGTGGAGGGGGAATTACAGAGACCAAAGGGCATGGCCAAGAACTCACAGTGGCCCTCACGAGTGCGAAATGTTGTCTTGTAGGTTTATTCCTCTTTCATATGTATCTGGTGGTATCTGGAATGGAGGTGGAGTTTGATAAAGTATTGAGCCCCATTTAGTTCATCCAATAGGTCATTTATGAAAGGAATGAGTAATTTTTCCTTGATGGTAAGTTTGTTGAGGGCACACAAATCAATACACATGTGCCAAGTCCCTTCCTTCTTGAGGACCATGAAAACAAGGGAATAATAGGGGCTAGTACTAGGATGGATAACACCTGCTTCTAAAAATTCATGGGAAATTATCTCAATTTAATTTTTTTTAGCAAAAGGATGGCGATATGTGTGAACATTAGGAGCGATATTGCATGGTATAAAAGGAATGGAATGATCATGGTCGTTGCGGGAGGGGGGAAGGACCTAGGGGATTTGGAAAACTATGTGATGGAATGAAAGGATATCTTGAATTTCATAGTGTACCGAGGGTGTCTCAATTTCTTGAATGGAATTCAGTTTGGAAATGATGCCATAATGACCTTTTTTGAGTAATTTTTCCATGTAGTGAGAATTAATGATCTTCGTAGATCATAAGGTAATTCCTTGGAATTTATACCATTAGAATTTTTATTGGAATTACATGGTTAACTCCTCAAAATATGTGAGTATGGTTCCTAGGGTGCATAACCATTCTGCACCAACCACAATGTCATAACCACCCATGTCAATAGAAAAAATCTGAGATTCTAGGTTATACTAACCAATTTGTAAGCACACATTTTCACAACACCCTCCAAATTTCATGGAACCACCATGGACAATCATGATTTGAAAATTGTTGACAACGTAGATATAGCAATTGACTTTTTGGTCAAGGTGGTAATGAATGAAATTATGAGTGCGTCCACTATCAACTAGGATGATGAATTTCCTATGCTTAATGTAACCAAACAATTTGAGGGTTTGAGGAGAAAAAAAACCAGTGATATCATGTAGAAAAATCGGTGGTTCAAATTTGGGAGGATCAAATGGCGTTGAAATATCATCGGTTGGGGGTATCATTTCTTCAGGTGAAACCTCAAAATATTCATAAGAAACATCCTTGGAAATGGCCATAATTTTTTTTTTTTCTTTACACTTGTGCAAGTATTTTTCATGACAATTGTAGAAAAGATCCTTAATTTGGTGTTCAACCATTTATGTACATGTTAACTTGTTGGCCTTCAGAGGAGTGGTCTGAGGGGAAAGGTTGTTGGGTTTAGTTTGGGGGACAAAAGTGGGTTTTCTGCTCTGGGAAGAAATGACCTATTGTGATTCCTTCGCACGCTTAGTAACTTCCAACCAATTATGAGGGTGAGCCATGATGACCTGGGCACAAATTTCATCCTTAAGGCCACTAATAAAGCATTCCTTAAGGAAATCATATGTCATTCCCTATGTTTGGAAGTCCAAGTGATCAAATGTACCAATAAAATGTTTCGTTGCTCCATAGTATTTCAAATTGGTCATATGTCCTAAATGGTGGGTGTCAGTGTCAAAGAACTCATAAAACTCTGCAACAAACTATGACCAAGCAACATACCCTTGGCATGCATTGTGACACAATTTCCACCATTGCCATATTTCCATGTCTAAATATAGAATTCCATAACGAATCTTGGTTAACTCATCGGTGATACCACGCAGGTAAAAATAATATTCCATCTGAGTAACCCAAGATTGTGGATATGTTCCATCAAATTTGTTAACATTGACTCTAGGGAGATAGGGTTCACGAGGTAGGGAGTTGGAATGAGAGTGTATAGGTTGGTTGGAGTCAACACCTTCAGTATAGAGAGGTGGGTAAGAGGAGGAGAGACCCTAGAATTTGTTCATGAATTCATTGAGAGAGGAATGTACTTAATAAATTTGGCTACCAAGTTGGGCTTAGATGTGATCTATTTTTGCATGAATTGCCAAAATGTCCTAGTTTACTTGGGCCTGAAGGGTAGTAAGGTTAGTAATCAGTTTTTGATTTTTTTCTTATTGGCAAGTCGGATCCATGAGGGGATGAGGAGTGTGTCCACAAATAAGAAAGAAAAGGAGTGATATATATCATGATGACGAGGGAAGCGAGAGAAGACCAGTGTGACACACAAAAAATAAGGGTTTCAAGAATGGTATAGGTCCAAGGGGTAAACACGAAAGTTAAAAATGAGAGTTATCACAATGATCATGGTGAAAAGGGGAATCTAATGAGATAGGTCTCAAATAAGGGTGTGGGAAGGTAAAAAAAAAAAAGTTAAAAATGATAGGTATCATAACGATCAGGATGAAAAGGGGGATCCAATGAGATAGATCTCAAATAAGGGTGTTGGAAGATGCTATACTTTTCCTTTTCTTCTTTTTATTTTTATTTTTTAATTTTTTTCACTCATGTTGCATCATACTCCAATCTGAGTAATATTGCAGTGTTGAAATGCCCAAATTCTTAACAAGAAATAATGTGCAGTAATTTTGCAACCCAAATGTAAAAGGCAAGGTTGCACATCAATAGATCTTGTTTGTTCCTTTTCTATTATGTTTCCATCCCAAGTGTTAGGGTTTTTAGGGTTCCTATAGACAAGGGCTTTCCTTGTTCTATATCTTTCTGATATATGTGTGAGGTTGAAAAATAGTACTCAACTCAATATTTCAAGGTGCCAACTAAGGAGGCTAGATCATACCCTTAATCATACTACTCGATTACCCAGGTACTAGAGGTTATCTTCCTAAGTGTTTTTCTTGGTGACACTATAGCAATCATGCAGATGATTAGTTGATCTATGGATAGTTTCGAGATACCTAGGGGGGATCCCAATATACCATAGGTACTTGGAATAAAAAGTATGTATACAGGTGTTATTTTATGTGCCACCACTCGAAGGGGTACCAACAAGGGTTAAAAGGGTGTCCAAAAATGTGATCTTAAAATTATCTTATATTTACTATATGTATGCTTCCCCGACTGCAAATTTATGGATGAACGACATATAACTCTAGTTTAAAGACGCAGGAAAACATCTCTACCCTAGAAAAAAAATTTAACCCACAATTCCTAACAAGGAAAGTGCTATGATACAACTTGTTATGCACCTGGTTATGTGATATTAGGTAGAAACAAGAATATAATGAAAATTACCAATAGAACAACAAAATGTAGAGAATAACACACCAAAATGATACCTTTATTGAAATGGGAGCAATGTTCACTTGCCTCTTCCTGGAGGAAACCTCCAGTGGAGAAACTCTCTATTACAATAATTAGTAATCCAAAGCTTTCTCATGCTTCCTACTCTTATTTTTACTAATTATATCTTCTAAATAACATTATGGATCAATATCTTTCTAGAGGCCTAAGCTTCTATTAGGTCTTCTTACATTGACTTGTTCATATTTATTAAATAGGCCTTATTAACTGATGTTGTCCTTTATTACATGGAAAATATATTATTCTATCTATGTGAGGGATTAGGGAAGTTAGGTCCCTAACAATATCTAGTTTCCAACTTAGGATAGTTTTTCAACCTTAATGAGATCTTCTCTGGTGTAAATTTTAGGTATATATGTTTTCCAACTATGAACACTTGGTATTTTTCATTTGTCAACGTAACTCTTTTTCCTATCCTCTATTGCCTTCATATTTTTCTTAGTCTTTATCATATACTCTTTAATTTATTTGAGAAAATTTGGCCTAAGTACACTCTATCCACTAGATTTTCCCAACTAACTAGACTATCACACGTTATACTATACAAAGCTTCAAATGGACTCATCTTAAGAGAAACACAATATCTATTATTATATTTAAATTCCACTAAATATAGGTAATCATACAACTTTGATGGAATATCCATAACATACATCCTTAACATATCCTCAATTGCTAGATTAACATTCTTTTTCTACCCATCTATGGATGATATGTTGTACTTATGTTCAAACTTGTTCAAAATCCTTTGAACAACCCTTTCTAAAAGTTTGAAGTAAAATTGGATCTCTACTTGAAACAATTACCTTATGTATACCATGCATTGTGACAATCTCTTTCATGTAAGTCTCTGCGATATTTGATTTATTGACCTCTTTTGAGCCTTCATTCAAACCTTTGAGATTTGGCTTCCAAACGTGAATTATTACAAAAATATATTAGTGGCTTTATGAACTAAAATAATTGAAATATAGAGAGCAATTTTCTTTTATTTGTACACCACTACCATGATGGATTCATGTTTCCTTCATTCCTTGGGAAACTTAGTGAAAAAATCAAAGGTCACCACTTCCCTTTTTACTTTGGTATTGGCATTGGTTGTAGAAATCCTACTATATGTCTCTACTAAACATTTTCTCTCTAGAATCACATACATATGGCTATATACTCAATAATACCTTTCTTCATTATTGGCCAAAAGTATTGACTCATTACTATTGTATTTATGTTTTGATATTCATCTTGTCACACATATGAAACATTATGCATCTCATTCATAAGTTTCCTTAGTTCATCAAATATAGGAAAAAAAACTCTATTATCATGCATAATAATTCCATCATCTTCCAACATGTAATCTTCATATTCATGTTGTATATTTTCTAAATGTAATCCTTATTTGAACTAATGATAATGTTCATCTATTATAACAAAAAAATAATTTCTTCAAATCTATTTACACATGCCAATGGTTATATCATGCATTACATGTATCCTTATGTTAATTCTATCAACAAAATTTTTATTCTTACCTAAAATATGATTGATATAAAAACAAAACTCACAAGGATGTCTAACATCAAAGTTTACCATTCAAATAAATACTTCATCCCACTATCATTTTTCCTCAATTCAATTTTTCTCCCCATTGGATAATGATTTCATATTTTCAATGTGTTCACTATGGAAAATATCTTAAAGTCAGGTGTAACATAATTTTTCTCATGGTATATAAGCTTCATGGATTCATAACAATCCACAAGTCCATTCTTATTAACAACTCCACTAATTCCCTCTTTGACAACATATATACATACCACAAAAGCTTCATTGGGATCAGCAATATTGAGAATAGGTTCACTAGTGAACAATTTGTTTAATAACCAAAAAATTTCCTCACATTATAATGTTGATTAAAATTTGACTCCTTTTATACTGATGTAATTGGGTGTGCAATTTTGAAGAATCCTTATATGAATATTTTATAGTATCTAGTTAGTCCCATAAAATTCCTTACCTCTGATATGTTCTTATGTGTATTCCATCTCATAATAGATTCAATATTCTATGTATCTACTATTTTTCCTTCCTCAAAAATATTGTCTCAAATAATGAATTTTCCATTAATAAAAGGAACACTTTATTAACTTAGCATAAATATAATTATATCTTAGTACTTGTAGTACTAACCTCAAGTGTTTTACATAGTTCTCTTCCAATTTTTAGTAAATAATAATTTCATCAATTAATGCAATGAAAAACTTGTCCAAACATTACTTAAATACTCCATCCATCAAGCACATGAACATAGCTAGTGCATTTTTCAGATCAAACGACACCACTACAAATTTGTAGTCTTCATACCTATTTTTCAAACCTTTCTTATTGATATCTTTTTCCTTTATATTCACTTCCTAATGGGAACCCAATCTCAAATATATCTTTAAAAATATGTTTGATCAAATGAGTCATCAATTATGGTTAGATGATATTTATTCCTTGTTATCACCTTGTTCAACTATCTAAAATCAATGCACAACCTCAAAGATTCATTTTTATTCTTCATAAAAAACATTAGTGCTCCCTAAGGTCAAGATACACTTGCTGTATGTATCCCTTCAACAATTCTTCCAATCACATTTTCATCTCCTTCAAATCTACTGTACTCATTCTATATAAATTATTAAAGACTTCTGTAGATCCTAGCATAACTTGATAGAGAAATCAATATCTTTTTTTGAGGCAATGTTGGTATTTCCTCAAAGAAATTTGCAAACTATTAAAACATTGTAAAGTCCTAAAGCCTTCGAGTTTTCACTTTGCTATATATTTCACATAAGATGTATAGAATCAACACCATTTATAACGCATATTTTTAACTACAAAGATGAGAACTCGCTTATAGAAACATAATTTTGAATTCCTTTCAATATCATCTATTTTCCTTCTTCATCTAGACAAATAAAAACATTATTATGACAATCTAAAATATCATGATGTGAATATATATAATCCCATCCAATAATCACATCATAATAACTAAGGGGAAATATGTTAAAATTTGAAAAAATATTTACCCCATTCATATCTAATTGGCATCCCTTTACTATCTCATTGATTTTCCTTTTTGATCTAGTAGCCAACCCAACTGACCATGATTTACCATGTTTACTTCTCTTTAGATAATATGTTTCAACTAAATTAGGAGAAATATAACCATGACTTTATTTTGGATCAATTAAAATTGTGATAGATTACTTAATGATCCTACCTTCAACCTCGATCATTTTTTATTAATGTTCCGCTTGTATGCTATCCAAGGACACATAAATTATTGGTAGATTCTCGGCACCATCATCCATTGTGGTAGCTTTGTGAATGTTGAGAACAATATTAATAATGTATACATGTTGTGGGTAATCTCAATACATATGTTCATGCACAAATCCCCAACACTTAATCGGTTGACTTGACCTTTTCCCCAAATAATAAACCATCTTGGATTCACATTCGACTAATTGACTTTAGTGGTGTATGTTAGGATTGTTACTCAAGAAATCATGTTTAAAATTCGTAATCCTTTGATCTTTCTTGTGCTTCTTATTATCTCTTCATTACTTTTGGAAATACGATTTTACCTTGTAAATTTTTAGGATCGTTATATTGAATATTATCTCTATAAAATGAAGGAAAACCACTCATGAAAAATGATATATGAACCTTCTCCTTTTTAATATATAACCAACATACATGAGCCACATTAAAAAAAAAATCTCAGATTATTCAATGGTCATATTTCCAAACTCGAGTTCAAAAAACTCTTGCATCTTCTTATTATAGTGGTGCACAAAAAGGTACTTTTATTGGAAATAATTTTTAAACCAACTACAAGAATTCCAGTTCTCATTGATGTTCTTAACATTCTTTAGTTGATTAGAGCAAATGCAATATTTTTCTTATAGATTATATATAACAATTTTGGATTCTAGATTGTATTAGTAGTTGTGTAGCTAAAACTACTTCCTTATTCCCAGAAACCAATCTTCAACATCTTCTTCCATTTTTTCTTTACCATCATATATTTCTATCTTAATCTTTCTAAGTTCCCCTTGTAAATCATTTCTTCCATGTCTTCTTCTTTGATTACACAGATGTATGAGAATTCTTACCTAAAGGAGATGGTGAATAACGATTCCTTTGAGCTCTATTAATACTTATTGAGTGCTTGGGTCCTCCATGGGAATTCTTCTTTAGATATGTTATGCATTATTGTTTATGATTTGGGCATGACCCCTTCAATGTTTTTCTCTACAATTGATCTAAGCTTTGCATTAGCTAAGTGTTCAATTGATTCTTCCTCTCTTGAGTTCTTAATATTTTGTTATCATTAACTTTGAAATTCTGAACTTCCATTTTTAAACTCCTCATTTTCACCACTAAATCTAACAATTTAATTCTTTCTATGTTCCCATTATATTTTGTTTCTTCATTGCCCACATTGATATTTAGTCCTTCAACCTCATGAACCTCTTCTCATGACTGTAAGGATTTTGTCTCTCTTCCATTTTCCTTATTTAGAGAATTACTAATCTCTTAACTATATTTGATGCAAAGCCACATCTGTAATATGTTCATATAATTAAATTTGTTAAATTTCATTTCCAAAATTTTAAGAGAAATTTAATATATACATTCTGGAAACTACCCATTTTGACAAATTTTGTCAATTCAAACTTACAAGCCCCTTTTCTTACTGAATTATGTCAATTCTAAAGTATTTTTCATAATATAAATTATTATGGCTATTATCTTCTTGAATAGCTTTCTAACAATTGTAACTAGGTTTGGTTTTGAAGTCAGTGATAAACGTTACATCCTTCTGAAGTTAACATTTTTACCTAATCTCTGCACTTTTTTTCTGGTGTAATCAATTTGGGATATTAAATTTTCACACCTATATTATAAAAACAAATGGGATATAGAGACTACTAATACTTTTGATTGTGACTAGTCAACAACTTTTGAATTAGTGATACAATTCTCTAGTATTTTTCTACATAAATTTGGAATTGCCAACATTGATCTTTTTGTCGTTTCTCCATACTATATTTTTTTTTAAAACTTCCTTCTTTCAAATGCATTAAAAATGAAAAATTTCCACTATGACAAAGTTGTCAAAATTATCGAGGATATCAAATTGAGTAGGAATTGTTTTCTAGTTTTGATGTCTCAATTCACTTTTCCTCCATTTGAAGTTTTTAAAATCAACAAAAGGTCTCCTAAAATAATGGATTTTGGTCTATTTTTCCACCTCTACTCCAAGCCTTTTGGAATTTATTCAAATTCTCCACTAGGCTTAGTCATGCCTGCACACATCCGTCATTGTCCAAATTTCATACTGAACTGACCTTTTATTAATGAGTATGGATTGATTCTCTGAAAACTACTAAGTATAATTTTATGGAAATCTAGAAACAAATTTTCAAACACTCCTCACCAACACTTTTATGGTCCTTATCACTATGTACTTATGTCTGAAATTTCATCTCACTTTGTATTTCTCATTTTCATCTTTTTTTTTTTAACTTTTTTGGATCTCATGGTGCTTTACAAACTTCAATCTTTTCAACTTCTTCGATTCAATCGAATATTTCCTTAATTTCAATCTTTTAAATATATTTAATAGTATTGAGTGAAACTCAAACTTTAATGTTTCAATTCTCTCTTATACCCATCATATGAGACTTAGAATTCAATATTTTGGAATGCTCTGCAACCATTGAAGATTCACTTAACTTTGATGTTTTAAACTTAAGTGGTTAGTAGATCCTTTACATTTTTTTTTCTTTTAAATCTCTTTGTGTCTAGTGGAGTATTTACAACCTTCTATATTTCAAGCCTCTTTCTAGCCAACAAAGTCCTTACCATTTTTGAACTTTTAAAACTCTTCACAAATAGCAGAGATTTTATATATTTTGATATTTTAAATATCTCCATGGCCAATGGAGTTGTTACACCTTCCAATATTTTAACTTTATCCATAGGAATTGTAGCCTTTGAAAATTTCCATCCTATTAACTTCTCTACAACTATCTATAACTTTTCAAACTTTGAACTTTTTGGAATCCTTTATGGTCATTAAAACTTGTTTTAACTTTTAAGTTTTGGAAATGTTGCACAACCCTTTGGGAACCAACATAACTTTGAAATTTTGAAATACTTTGAGAGCTATTGAAAAAATTAAAAATGTCAACTTTTTAAATAGTTTAATAGCCTTTATAGGTATTTCAAACTTTACACACTAAATATTGAATACCCATATAAGAACATTAACAACTATCATTGCAGGCCTATTCATTTATGCATCTAATATCACTCTAGAATCGATGTAAAATACAATATACTCATTGGAATGAATTCCAATCATATAATAGACACTTCAAATTTCTACAATAATTTGAATTGGGAATTTAATCATGCACATAACCTCCAAATTATAATTTTCCTATTTTCAAACCAATGCATGGCCCATATAGTCCTATTGCAGTAACTAGTAGCTTTGATACCATATTGTCACATACCTATTGACATATGATCTTGACTAAGGCTACAGGGTACATCGAAATACCATAATTGTTTTTTCTTTGATATAAAAATTGATTTTATAGACTAGCTATAGCATTTAAAAGTGGAAAATCAAACGATAATATCCTTAAAATCCAATTTTGATTCTAAAACATGAATGCATTCTTATAATGCTTCATCTATAATTATGCAAGTTAAAACTATAAAATATATATATTAACCAAACAATTTGTATTATAACAAGGTAAACGTTTCTTTGAAACATTGCTATGATTATCACCTCTATTTAAAGTGCTAAAATGTTGATCTAATTATTTCCACTGTCAAGTGATTGCAACACATGTATGAAAACCCATAAAATGGTATAAAAATATATAATCACACAAAAAAAAATTCTAAGTCCAAGCTTTAATACCACTTGTTAGATCTTCACGTGCAAAATAATAATAAGATTATTAAGAATAGTAGCAGGACACAATATTAATAAGAATATTAAGAATAGTAGCAAGAAAACATAAGATTACATCAAAAGTATTCTATTATCCATTTTGGGACACAAGAGAAACTTCCAAATAGTGCAAAGACACACTCTTCAATGTTTCCATTAAGATTTTCCCTTCATTATAGTTATACACTCTAATCCTATCTATAATAGAGTAGGTTAATTTGGGAGCAAACACGTAAAAAAGTGGGCATGAATCCAACCAGATTTTCAAAGGTAGTCTAAGTTTCACATAATCAAAGTTCAAAGCATTGCATAACTTTATTCCAGGGGTTTTGTCCCATTTTAAACCAACCCAAATGCTAAAAAAATCGACCATAATTCTGGATTAGCTAGAAATTTAAAACCACACCTCTGGTAAACATGCCAAAAAAATACTAGAAAGGAAAAATTGCTCCCTACTTTATCTACTCCATCTATAACCACTAATAAACATTTTTTAATAACTTATCTATATTATATGAATTAGTATAGTGAACCACATTCAATAGCCACCTTACCCCACAATTGTTAAGTACTTAAGTACCCTATCTGCTAAGTAACAATTCATGATACATCGTAACAACCACTAACCGCCATCATTGCCTTTTATAAAAACGAAATTATTATTTTAGTTCTAAAATTTATATTTGTTTGAATTCTATTAAAATATATATCTCTCTCATTTATTTCATGAAAAAGTTACTACTCTTACATTTATTACATTTATTATATTTTAATATTTTAAAAATAATTTTAAAAACTAAAAATTAAAAGAATTGCTACTAACAAATGACCAAAAAAATTATAAAAGCTATGTGTTAGGTCAACACTCTTACATTTATTATATTTTAAAGATAATTTTAAACTACAAATTAAAAGAATTATTACTAGCAAATGACATAATTTTTTTTTTTTAATAAAACTATGTCTCAAGTCAAGGCCCGAGGCTCGAGAATTGAGACTTTTATTTTATGTGTCAAGTCAAGGGTCGAGACTTGAGACTTTTATTTTATATAGTTTCGATTTTTCATAATATTTTGAGCCATGTTGCAAAGATGTTAAGATTCTTTTAAAAATAAAAATGAATGTCTTAAAATATTATTTATTTTTAAAGTGTTTAGACGCCCTAAAGCAACTATCAAGACCTTGAACACCAAGACCACCCCGACATCATTATTGATGGGGTGGGTGATGCAGGAGCATAGGCTCATGAAAATAAAGTCACCCATGACTTCATCAAAGTTGAGTGAATCAAAGGAGACCTAGGGTCTCACACTTGTGTAAATTGTTATTTTTGGATAATGGACAAGGATTCTAGATCCTTTCCACTTGTAAAATATAAAGATAGGGTTTGTTAATGGTTAGTGAGTCACTGATGACTCGTAGGGGTCAGTTGAGTTTATAAAGGACTCTGCTCCTTCATCATAGGATCTGGAAACATAAATCCATTGTAAATAAATACAATCTTTAGTATTTTGAATAGGTAGCTGAACCTAGTTTAATACAGTTTATTCTAGATGAGGGTTAGCTCACAAAGCTCGAGTAAGAAGCTTGAATGTAGATAAAAAGGAGAAGCTCGGAATCTAATTCTAGGAGCATGCGCAGAGATACATCTCTGTTTTGTAAAAGATCTATTGGAGAGTTCAAGTTTGTAAAGAAGGTTTTATTACATTGTTAAAATCAATCTYAGTGTATGTGATCATTCTGTTCATCTGTATATAATGGTGATATTCCTATTCTCGTTGAGTGAACATGTCGGGTCTGTCGTATTGTTTCAATGATCCTTGTAATCGGGCCAATCCTGAATTAGACTGGTGATTTCATCCTGTAAGCATTGCGATTAATGGTGGAGATCTAAGCGGAACATTAAAAGGGTAAAAGGTCGACGGTGCCGATCATTTGAAGAGATAGACGACCGAGATCTGAAGTGGAGAAAAGGATTAACGGTCCGGATCGTAGCGGAGAATGGAGGGCTCAAACCCCGAAACATTTGGTGAATTCCAGTGAGGCCAAGTGTCCATCGATGAATGGAAACGGAGAAGAGAAGGTTCAAACCCCGAGGCGCTTGGTGATTTCCGCTGGGAGCCACGTGTCGAATAGTGTATGGGAGCGGAAATCCAAAGGAAGGTACAATTTGAACTGTTTGTGATTTTTCGTTGGGACCTTTTGGTCACATCAAAAGGTCATGTGGTGTTAAGTAGAAAATAGAAAGTCCTTTCCGTCGGGTGCTAAACAAAAGGAAATCCGCTAATTTGATGGGAGTCCCGCCAAATAAAACCAAACTGCCAAATATAGTGACAGACAGCTAAATTTAGCCCTGTCAAAGAATGATCAAGACCATATTCAAGGAAGATTCCAGTACAGAAATGGCGGAATCGAAGATCTGCTTCGACATGGCAGGTGGTGCCTGCATTAGTGGGATGATCGAAGAACATGTTGGGAATAATCCTTATATCATTTGTAGTCCCCACACTAGAAAATGACATAAGAGGGATCTTGGCATGAGAAGTCTAGATAGGTTTTCTTAGACACTTCAAAATTTTAAATTACATTTTTATATAAGCATTTTAGTATATATGGAAAGAACATCTTAATTTCCTTCCAACATGGATTTAAGAAGTATTGGAAATTGTAGAACATAAATAAAATGCGTTTTCAATGGAAGCTTGGGACTTATACTTTATATGTTTTGAGATTTATTTATTTTTTGGAATTAAAAAAAAAAATCATTTTATAAGTTTTGATATTTATTAATTTTTTTAAATTAAAAATAAATAAATTATTTCATATAATAAATGTGTAATTAAAACTAGAATTTGTTCACTAAATGTTATGAAATATTTATTATATTCTTATTTTTTTCTAAGGTTCAATCTTAGTATGGTTAAAGTACAATCTTAATTTTAACTTGAATCTAAGTTGATAATTTTATCACCCCTAATACATATGAATATCACATTAAGGTAAAGGAAATCATAAAATTATCCTCACCCCATAAAAAATGGTGTCCAACCTTGGCATTGGAGGTGCTAAGGGATGTAACTCTTAATCCGTTAAAAAAATTATATTTTAAGATACCTACTTCATATTATATTATTTATAGTTTATTTGTTTTTAAAGATTTCTCCAAAATATATAAAAAATTAAAAAACATATAGAATGTAGGTTTTAATAATTGGGATTGGATATCTCTTTTCTTAATAAAAAAATTATATTTTAAGATACCTATTTCATATTATATTATTTATAGTTTATTTGTTTTTAAAGATTTCTCCAAAATATATAAAAAATTAAAAAACATATAGAATGTAGGTTTTAATAATTGGGATTGGATATCTCTTTTCTTAATATTTTGCAATGTGTCATATATTTTGAATCTTAATCTATTTTGTAAAATATTTTTTTTTTAATATATATGAAAAATAATTTTTTAATTTTTTTTTTCAAAATTAAAAAATGTATAACTTCAAATATCTCAAAATACTATGACAAATGTCAAAACCTTCTCCACCATTATTTCTAAACTTAGTTAAATAATCTTAATATCACATTTCATCTAATGTGATATTTAAATGGCTTTATGATCTAAATATTAAATATTAATAGTGCCTTCGCCCCTACTTTAGAAATGAGTAGGGAAATGTTGGCATCAAAGGTCATGAGGCCTTTATGGGACGTCTTAAAACATTGAAAACAATTATAGTTTCATATATCAGAATCATTTTATACGAATATTATGTGATATGTTTTACAACAAGACATTATCCACGTTATCATATTGTTGAATGGTTTATGTTTTAATAAATACCTCTTACATTTATATCAAATGAAAGTATTTTGATTGTGAAATTATATATATATATATATATATATATATATATATATATATATATTATATTTTGATTATGAAATATTATATTCAATATTATGTGATATGTTTTACAACAAGACATTATTCACATTATCATATTGTTGAATGGTTTATATTTTAATAAAGACCTTTTATATTTATATCAAATGAAAGTATTTTGATTATGAAATTTTATTTATATGAAATAAGAGTATTTTGATTGTGAAATTTTATATTATATTAATATTATTAAGGTTATGGTTAAGTTACCACATCAAATTGGTGTATGAGATTTTTTTAACGATTTGATTGGTAAAGTCTACGAAGATATACATACCCTAAGATTTGAACTTATAACCTCTTAAAAGGAAACACATGTTCTTAACCATTAAACTCACTCA
>SNQJ01S0074844.1:11996-42489 GCA_010110895.2 Picea sitchensis
AAGGAGATAGTCTCATACCATCAAGAGGTATCAGAGTTAATTTTGTCTGTAGATTTCAGGCGAAGGAGATATAGAGGAAAAATTGACTACATCAAGCAGTATCAAGAGTTGAACTGTGTCTACAGATTGCAGACTCTAACACCCCAAGTTTCGAACCCCCATTTTAAATAATGTATTGTTACAATGTTGAGAGGCCTGAGTGGCCAAATAATTATTAAAGGGCTAGTTTTCCCCAGAAATGTAATGTTTTGATCATTATTAATAATAAAAACAGCGATGGCTGCTAGACGGACAAGGGCTAGATTTATAGGGGGTTATCATTCCACAAGAGAGGGAGCTTGAGGGACTAAGTGTTTATTTCCTATTTTTTTTATTACCTTTTTTGTCTAAGGGAGGGGATCAGTTACGTGAGCTTCTTGGGGAAGGCCAAGAGGTTCTTGTTTCCCCACGAGGTTACTTAAACCTGCCTCTGGTCTGATGGGGGGGTTCGAGTGATGATTGGTTCATTGTTTTCCTGTTTACTCACTCATTTTTCCCTCATGCACTCCCATGCACGGACTCCCATGCACCCATTGACCCATTCATCGACCATCCTCACCTGCGTCTTGGCCTGGAAAAGGAAATGGAGCTGCTAAAGAATTTAGCCATGCGATAGTTGGTTGTAGTGGTCGCTGGTGTGATACAACCATGACCTAGGGCCTGCATATCTGAAATGCATTGGCCTGTGCCCTATTTTGCTAACAACTTTGAGTCCTGAAAGTCCCAACACTGCGATTCTGGACCAACTGTGTTGGAGGCCCTAAAAATAAAGGAGAAGGACTTCCTAAGGGACTACGTGGCAGATAAGGGTGGAGGTTCGGTCTCTTGGGGCAGTACATGCTGGGTAGAAGAGAGTTGGGTACTTGGATTGTTGTGGGTGTTGAGAAACCTGTGAGAGCTTGAGAGCTGATTAGTTTGGGAACCCAATTACTCTCTGGAACCATCCTTGTGGATTCATAGACCTGTCTTGGGGGTGACATTGCTATTGAGATTTGGATCAGTGATGTCTATGGTTGGGTAGAACGTTCTTGGTTTGCATCCATTCGGTGTCATATTTCATAAATATAAGTGCTCTCTGTCGTGAGATCATTATCTGTTTATGAATGTATTTCTATTGTGTTTATTTCATTATTGTTTAATATAATCTTTAGATTATGCATGCTTGCAGGATATTGTTGTGCATGTCGTTAAATTTGTTATCTTATGGATCCTTAATATATAAAGAAGGTATCAACATGAGAAATAATTCTGAGGGTGGGCTTGCAGGTAGTGTACCGTCGGCCTGTGGGTGGTTGGGTATGTTACATTTTGGTATTAGAGCTTCTGGTTGAAACACTGGGCCAGTATGGGCGAGGTCTGTTGGTTAGAGCCTCATGGTCGAGATCGAACTCTGACCATGGAATTGAAAATCTCGGGAGGAATAGCGTTGCAAAAGCTACACAGGAGATAGAACGTCATAGATCCTATATAAGGGTTCGAAAGATTGTGACCGTCCCTTTTGAATTCGGGAGCGATCGCCACTGTAGGATCAGGAGAGATATAGGATCATTGGATAGGAGGACAGGTGAACAAGGGTCATTCGATGAAAATAAAGAAATGGTTAAGGTTGCGACCATCAAGTCCCATTGGAGAGAGAGATCAATGACCAACAGGAATTGCGGGGAACCGAGTTTCATTGGAGATAATTTCCCAAGGAAGTCCCGTAATCCAAACCATGGTTTCACTTAGGGATTACGTGTCAACATCAGGATAATTGCGGGGTGAAAAGAGGGTTACTCCAAACCACTGATGCATGCCCCCACAAATTTTAAAGGCGTGGAGTGATGTGATAGATTAGGGCTCGAACATTGAAACTTCGATTAGCCTAAGTAGCTGGGAACCATCGATCCATAGGAGGACACGCGTCAATCAATTGTGTGTTCCAGGTGAAAGAACTCAAGGAAAGAGCGATTGAGGAAAAGTTGAGAGTTGAAACTCTCGAAGCCTGGAGAGTCAGAGACCCAAAGTAAATGTCGACTGTCGGATCATCCGAAGTAGATCTTGACTGTCGATCGCTAATAGGTTACATGGTAGTAGATTAGTATCTCCGGAGGAATCTGTTTGAGAGGTTTTCAGTTGAGTTTTAAGACTCCCAAATCTTGCAGAGCCGAAGAGCCGAAGAAAACCTTGACCGTCTGATCATCCGAGAGGATCTCATCCATTGCTCTGCCGAGAGCCATTCGTCACCAGATCCATGGCTTCAAATAAAACCCAATGGGGATAGATAAGTTTGAAGTTTGATATTTCTGGAGTCCGAAGTCCCGAAGGAATCGTAGTCATCGATCCGCGGGAGACACGCGTCGGTAGATCGAGAGCCCCAGATAAAAACTTTTTCGAGGAAAAAGGTTGAAGTTTGAGATATTCGAAGTCCAGAGCCTTGAAATAAAACATAGACGTCAACTTGAGGAGGACACGTGGAGAAGATCCATTAACTCCGGGTGAAGACCCAAAGTGAATCTTGGTCGTCCGATCCAGGAGGACACATGGTGACAGATTGGCCAGTTCAGGAATTCAGAGTTTAGGAGAATTGGAAGTGTGCTAGTTTAAAAACTCCTGAAGCCCTAAATCCCGAAGAGCTGAAGTGATGGGGAGCGATGATGTCACCTAGAGGTGATGTGGACCCTGGAATCCCCAAAGTGACATGTCTTGCAGATGTCACCTGGGATGATGTGGACACATGGGATGTGCGCCACGTGTCAGTAATATTTGAGCTTTTGGAATATTGAAAATTCGATTAGAAAGTGACACATGTCAGTTGCCTGATTGGGCCACATGTCCGCTTCCAGCATTATGCCACGTGGTGATAGATCGTGCAGTCCCAAAGAATGGGCACTCTAGAAGGGAAAGATGTGACAAGTTGCATTGGGTTGAAAACTCTCGAAGGCCCGAAGGCAGGAGTATATATTGACTGTAGATTCCATAAGACATGCGTTGAAGGATCGTCGACTTCCAATGAAATAACTTTGGGATAAAGTGTAGGAGGGAAGTTTTAAACTTCAGAATCCTGAAGAGCTAAAGGGATTCACAGTTGTTGATTTGTGGGAGGACACCCGTCGACAAATCATGAACTCTAGGTAAAAGCATCCCGGGACGAGGCAAGAGAGGAAATTTGAGAGTTCCGAAGTGCAGAGTCCCGAAGTGGATCCCGATCGTTGATCGTGAAGGAGGATGAGGACCATTGATCTGGTCCTGGTTGAAGATTTTGAAGCCCCGAAGCTCTGGACAAGCGCTTTTTCAGCTAAGTGTAGGGTCATGGCCTTGGTCATATGCAGATTGAGAGCTGAGGAAAGGAGGGATAAGGGAAAAATTGGTTGTCCTCGAGATAGAAAAGTGCCAAGGAAGGATTTAGCCATGGTTTCTAGTCGTGGTCACCTGGGAGATGTTTGGAAGGAAGCGCTTGTGTAGGGTGAAATTATGTGCCAACCTAGGAATAGCAGGCCACTATTATTTTTGGAGAATGGGGATATGATCTCCATTAACAAAAACAAGAAAGAAGACCTGTAGCATGGTTCGACAATTTTGTTTATCATATGCATAATTCTAAAAAAATGGTCACTTGCACATTTTGCAAAATTAAGAGGCTTAATCACGTCATCTTAGGATGAATATTGAGGAAATGGAAGAAGGCAAGGGAGCCTCCATTCATGAAAAGGAGGCCAAAGGCCAGGACACCATAGTTGGTAATGCAAAGGCAGAGTCCAATGGACGCAGAGGAAAAGAAGACAAGGAAACTTTAATAGAAACGGTAAGAAGCCTGCAGATGGAAGTGCAGAGCAACAAATAAGACAATGAGAGACTAATGAGAGAGAAAATTCAGATAAATGCTCAAGTGTTGCAGATCTTAAATCAGTTGCAGAGGAAAATGAAGAAGGGATCAAACTCAACACAAGAGGAAGAAGGCAGGTGTCATGAAAAAAGAGATGCTCGTGGAAGAGCTGGTTATTCTAGAAGTGCTAGTAGAGATCATGGAAACCACTCACCTCCTTACTGAGGAAGAAAGTTTTATGCATCGGATGACCCCGTAAGTAGTCCAAAGGTGTCTCGTGTCAGAAACCAGAGAAGTAAACAAGAGGTAGATTGTTTGCAAGGAGATATGAGGAAGCTCAAGCCACCTTCCTTTGAGGGTGAAAGAGAAAGAGAAGATGTTGTTGAAGCATGGTTGCTTGGGTTCTAGAGATATTTTCAATTGCATAAATATTCATCAAACCTGGAAGCCAGGATTGCCACCTACCACTTACATGAAAAAGATGCAATATGGTGGGACCAACTAAAGAAAGTGGAGCATGTTAATGAAAGTAGGATCATTTGGAAGCAGTTCAAGAAGTGCTTCCTGAAGGAGTACCTCTCAGAGAATTTCTATGATAAGAAAATGAAAGAATTATTTGAAATCGGGTTGGGAAGCATGACTATGGCAGAATATGAGAAGAAGTTCTTGGGATTTTTAAAGTATGCCAGGTTCATTGGTGATGAGAAAGTGAAAATACTGAGATTTATAGGTGGATTGACAACCTTTTATAAGGAAAAGATCAAGTATGATGAACCCAATACCTTGATTGAAGCTATCAGGAAGGATAAATACCTGTATGAGCAAGGCCAAGGAAGATAATCCCTGCAGAAATCTTGGAAGGACAAGAATAATGCAAATTCCGATCAAAGGAGGAAAGGATTCAAACCTCCATTCAATAGGAATGAGCCTAATAGAAATCATCAAGATCAATATGCTAAGGGGGATTCCACAAAGGAATATTCCTTGGGAAAAAGGGGAAGACCACCAATCCAATGCTGGGGATGCAAGGAAGATCACCTGTACAAGGATTTCCCACACAGAAAGGACAAAGTGAATATTGTACACAACATCCAAGAGGCTACAACAGTCGAAGATATGGGAAGAATCTATGCAGATTTAAATGATCGACAAGCATAGTACCAATCCAATATGATCGAGGTGGAAGGTAACATCATAAATCAGCCTGTTGCTATTTTGATTGATTTAGGAGCAAGTCATTGTTACATTGATACTAAGATAGTGCATAAATTACATTTGGAGAAAAGTGAAATTGGAAAATCAAGTTTGGTTCATTTAGCCATTGGAACCAAAATAAGAATCCATGATATGGTCAGAGGTTGTTCCATAAGTCTTAATGGCGTGAATACTAGTATTGATCTAAATATCATACTATTGGGGTCTTATGATGTTCTAATTGGGATGGATTAGTTGGAAAAGCATCATGTTGTCCTAGGTTGTCATAACAAGACATTTACATGTCTTGATGGAGATGGAAAGAAGAGCACTGTGAAAGGAGTTCCAAGACCCATCTCTATAAGGGAGATTTCAGCCTTACAACTGAAAATATGTTTTAGAAAAGGATATCAACTGTATGCAACTCATGTGGAAGAGCTAGTTGATACAAAGGGTCCAAGCCTTGAATATTTCTCAGTTCTACAGGAATTTGAAGATGTATTCCAAGAAATACCTAGATTGCCACCAAGGAGGGAGATAGGTTTCTCAATTGATTTAGTGCTAGGAGCTACCCCGGTGTCTAAAACACCTTATAGAATGAGCACACCAGAGTTAAAAGAATTAGAAATGTAGTTGGAAGAATTGTTGAAGAAAGGCTACATACATCCAAGTGTTTCACCTTGGGGAGCACCAATACTTTTTTTCAAAAAGAAGGATGGGACCTTGAGGCTGTGTATTGACTTGCGACAGTTGAACAAGTACACTATAAAGAACAATTACCTACTACCCCGAATTGATGACCTCTTTGATCAGCTAAGAGGAGAAAAGATATTTTCAAATATTGACCTGAGGGCAGGATACCATCAGGTAAGAATCAAGGAATAAGACATTCAGAATACAACCTTTAGGACCAGGTATGGGCATTATTAATTTGTAGTGGTGTCATTTGGACTGACCAATGTACCAAATGTCTTCATGTGCTTAATGAATGGCATATTCAGAAACCATTTGGACAAGTTTTTCATAGTATTCCTAGATGACATACTTATCTATTCTAAGTCTGAAGAGGAGCATGAACATCACTTGATATTGGTATTGCAAGTACAGAGAGAACATCAGTTGCATGCCACGTTGAGTAAGTGTTATTTTTATCAAAAGAAGATCCATTACTTGGGATACAATATTTCAGAGCAGGTCATAGCAGTAGATCCATAGAAGATCGAATCCATTAGAGGATGGCCAACACCCAAAAATGTGTCAGACGTCAGATATTTTATGGGATTGTCTAGCTACTACCGAAGGTTCATAGTAGGGTTCTCTAATATTTCTCATCCCATCACTTCTTTTCAAAATAAGGGAACTAAATTTGAATGGAAACTCAAGTGTGAAAATAATTTTAATCTGTTGAAGGAATTACTTACTAGTGCACCTGTGTTAAAGATTGCTGACCCAAATAAAAGTTTCGTGGTATGTACAAACTCTTGTAAGGAAGGACTCGGGGGAGTCCTCAGGAAAAATGGACATGTCATTGGATATGATTCCAGAAATCTTAAGGAACATGAGAGGAACTATGCCACGCACGACTTGGAACTTGCTTCCATTGTTCATGCCTAGAGGATGTGGAGGCATTATCTCATGGGGAAGAAATTCAAATTAAGGACAGACCACATTGGCCTAAAGTATATTTTTGAACAACCGACCTTGAATGCCAGTAAAACAAGATGGCTGGAATTTTTAAGTGAGTATGACTTCGACATAAATCATATCAAGGTAAAGGAGAATAAAGTTGCCTATGCACTTAGTAGGAGAGTGCCTCTCATGCATGCTACTGTTGTCAGTATGTATCAGTTAGAATTGAAGAGAAGAATTTTAGATGGTCTTGTTATAGATCAACATTACCTGTAGGTAAAGGAAAACTTACAGCAAGGAAATGTACAACAGAAAATAAAGGAGTATGAGATAAGGGAAGATGGATTACTCATGCATAAGAATAGAATCTATGTTCCTAATTACGGAGAACTGATGAATTTGGTACTGAAGGAAATGCTTGATGTTCCTTATGCAGGACATCCCAGCCACCAGAAAATAATTACAGTAGTAAGAAGGATGTTGTTGATTACATCGCTCGATGTATGGAATGTCAGAAGGTGAAGGTTGAGCATAGGCACCCAACGGGTTTGCTGCAACCATTGCCAATTCTAGAGAATAAATGGGAAGTGATCACCATGGATTTTATCACAGGATTACCCAAAAGGAATAAGAAACATGATTCAATCATGGTGGTGGCTGAAAAATTAACGAAGGATGCTCATTTCATTCCCGCGAAGACAACACATACATCACCTAATATTGCAGAAATTTTCATGAATGAAATTGCTAGGTTGCATGGGATACCTAGGACAATTGTCTCAGATAGAGATACAAAGTTTACCTCCAATTTATGGAGGGGATTGTTTAAAGGATTTGGAAAAAATATAAACTTTAGCACAACATATCATCCCCAGACAGATGGGAAAACATAGAGATTCAATCAAATAATTGAAGACATGTTGAGAATGTATGTGATGGATAAGCCATATAAGTGGGAAGATTACTTACACTTGGTTGAGTTTGCATATAAAAATGGGTATCAAGATTCATTGAGAATGATCCCATTTGAATCCTTGTATGGTAGGAAATGCAATACTTCAGTGAGTTGGGACAACCCAAGAGACAGAGTGGTACTTGGGTCGGAGTTGCTCAAGGACATGGAATACCAGGTGGTTAAGATCAAGCATAATTTAAAGGAAAATCAGGATAGACAAAAAGTTTATGAAACCAAGAATAGGACAACTACAGAATTTAAAGTAGGAGAGCATGTACTTTTGAAAGTGAAGCCGAAGAAAATCTCTTTGAAATTGGGTAGTTGTACAAAGTTGGGAACTAGATTCTGTAGTCCATTTGAAATATTGGACAGAATAGGGCCAGTTGCATACATGCTTGCATTTCATGCTTCCATGAATGTGCATAATGTATTTCATGTATATTTACTAAATAAATATGTACATGATCCTAACCATGTTATTGATTGGAATCTGATTCAGGTAGAGACTGAGGGTGAATTTCAGGTTCAGCCAATGTGGGTATTGGATAGAAAAGTCAAAATGCTCTGGAATTGAGTTATAGAACTCGTAAAGGTTTAGTGGACTTTCTATGGTCCTAAATATGCTACCTAGGATCATCAAGATGCCATGCGGGAAGAGTACCCACAACTTTTTGAATAAATTTGAGATTTTGATCTCTATTTTGTATATGCACCAAGGATAGTGCCAACATAAGGGGGAGGGGATGTAACACCCCAGGTTTCGAACCCCCATTTTAAATAATGTATTGTTGCAATGATGAGAGGCATGCGTGCCCAAACAATTATTAAAGGGCCAGTATGCCCTAGAAATGTAATGTTTTGATCATTATTAATAATAAAAACATAGTTGTCTACTAGACAGACAAGGACTAGAGTTATAGGGGGATATGATTCCATAAGAGAGGGAGCTTGAGGGAATAAGTTTTTATTTCCTATTTTTTTTATTACCCTTTTTGTTTAAGGGAGGGAATTGGTTACGTGAGCTTCTTGGGGAAGGCCAGGAGGTTCTTGTTTCTCCATGAGGTTACTTAAACCCGCCTATGGTCTGATGGTGGGGTTCGAATGATGGTTGGTTTGTTGTTTTCCCATTCACTCACTCATTTTTCCCTCATGCACTCCCATGCACCCCCTGACCCATTCATCGACCATGCTCACCTGCGTCTTGTCTTGGAAAAGGAAATGAAGCTGCTAAAGAATTTAGCCACTGGATAGTTGGTTGTAGTGGTCGCTAGTGTTATCCAGTCATGACCTGGGGCCTAGATGTCTGAAATGCATTGGCATATGCCTTGTTTTTCTCACAACTGCGAGTCTTGAGAGTCCCAACATTGATATTCTGGACCAACTGTGTTGGAGGCCCTGGAAATAAAGTAGAAGGACTACTTGAGGGATTTCATGGCAAAGAAGGGTGGAGGTCTGATCTCTTGGGGTGGTATAGGATGGGTAGAAGAGAGCTGGGTACTTGGATTGTTGTGGGTCTCGGGAAAGTTGTGAGAGATTGAGAGATGACTGGGTTGGGAACCCAATTACACTTTGGAACCTTCCTTGTGGATTCATTGCCCTGGCTCAGTGGTGACACTGTTGTTGAGATTTGGAGTAGTGGTGTCTATGGTTGGGTTGAACATCCTTGGTTTGCAGCTAGTCAATGTCATATTTCATAAAGATAAGTTCTCTCTGTCGTGATATTATTATCTGTCTATGAATGTATTTCCATTGTGTATATTTGATTATCATTTAATATAATCTTTAGATTATGCATGCTTGTTGGATATTGTTGTGCATGTCGTTAAATCTGTTTTCTTATGCATCCTTAATATATAAAGAAGGTATCATCATGAGAAAGAAGTATGAGGGTGGTCTTACTTGGTAGCGTACCCGACATGTGGGTGGTTGGGTTGCACACACATACAAAGCTGAGAGGTGAAAAATAGTAGAGTGAAATCAAATGGTGTCGAGCTAGGTTTACCCTATAGAACCAGCAATTGAAGAGAACCAGTCATGATGATCTATGGCTGGTGCAGGTGTGGAAACAAATGTTAGATATCTAGGAGGGATGAAGACATAAAATAGCTATTGAAGGCCATGAGCATGATCGAAGAGAAGGCCACAACAAAGTAAAATAGAAGTGTGAGGATCTCAGCGAGATAAGAGAAACACTAGAATTGTTGATGTTGAATATGCATCAGGAGGAAAAGGCACAATGGAGGTACGAATGGCCTCACATGTAACAACCTTGCTTAAATAAATGTGTATGGGATTGTTAATTATAATTAAATTGATAATCAGATTGTCCTAAGATGTTAGCTAAACAATAATTATTTCTTATATATTATTAACTAATTGGTATCATTAATTGTTTGTTCATAATGTCAATGGTTATTTAATTGGTGACTCTTTAATTATGTGAGTAAAGAATTAATTGGGTTAATAATTTAATTTATTAGGACTTACGTATCACGAGGGATGGGCCATTAAAATGTGAGATGGATAAGATGAATAATAAATACAGGGGATAAGATAATAAATAAATGGATAAGGAAGTGTGAAAGGAAGAATTAGATTGAAGGGAAATGTGATGGGGAGAGTCTTATGATGGGAGGCATTGATAATATTCTTTTGGAGAGTTTTTGATTTTTGGGAGGAAGCATTTTGAAGGGGGACGAGAGTTCTGGTTTCTTGGCTTGGATTTTCTAGTTCTATGGTAGAGTTCTACAGTCTTTGAGTATCGATACGAGAGTGCTTGGAGTTTGCTACAGAGAGGGTTTTGCTTACGAGGGCCGGGATTCCTTAGGTTTCACGGAGCTAGGGGCTGAAAAGAGCTGCTCCTAATGACTGGGAGGGATAATCCGGTTTGAAGGGTTTGGTCAGTTCATTAGGCTAGGCAAGATAGCGACAAGGTAGTAGGGAAGGGACAACCATATGGACGGGAATTGTATGAGCGGTATTTTATTTGTGAATTGTTGAGTTATTTCCATACTGTAGATAGATTTTAACTTATACAGAATATTTATGCTTATCTTTGTGAATGATAATTTACGTATGAGAAGGCAGTTATATGTTAATTGAATTAAAATTTTATATTTAATTAGTTGGGTCTCTACACATGTGAGTATGAGAGCTTTTGTTTTGAAATGGGGCACGAGGGCCAAATCTCAAGCTCTAGCTCAGTTACCTAACACCAAACAAAACACACTATTATTTTGATTATATATAAACAAAATCTAAATATATATAAATGAAATACATATTGAAAATGCAAAACAAATTTACCAAGTAAAACAAGTGAAATATGAAAACAACTAGGGTTGTTACAGGATGCCCATTTATATCAAGACACCACCTTATACTTAGATGATGGATAATAAATGTCCAATGAGAAGACCTGCAACAATTGTTCTACTTTGTGTTTTGACTCTTTACTATTCAAATTTCCTCAATGTAGAACTTATAATATGACAATTTAAGATGAAACAAATCACCTGAACATCAAATTAAGTAACAATGTTCGAGATAAATAATAGCAAACACCGTTGGTAACAAAGGAGTACGCTGGAATAAATTGGTGCACAAAGCTTCTTATCTAAAAGTTTAAGCTCACAATCTGACATTGGAGTGATTGTAACTTTGATAACTAGAAATTCAGTTCCAAAGGAAATATGAGTATGGCTACACATTGCAAAATAATAAAGCAAGCAGTCCAACATAGGGCATGTGCAAACAATAAAAAGATAATTCAAATCTATGATGGACATCTGAGAGATTAATTCTAAATGACTCTAAAACAATCCTTGAGATCCTAATTGCTGAACACAATCCCTTCTAAAAATTATAATACCTTGTTTGTAAGGTTCAAAGCTAGTTTCTTTACATGGACTAGTACATTTTAAAACAAAGTATTGTCTGTTTTGCTTCAAGTAAAAAAGTAAATGAAAATAGAACAGAAGCACATACCTCAAGTTAGAATCCATTTTTTATATGTTTTGTATAGGATCTCTAGTTGAAAAGAAATTGATCTTTTGTTTTTGGCAGAGTTGTCATACAAAGGTTCAATCAGTTTGTAAGTTCTCTTCCAGGTGCATGCATACATTACTGGCTACTGTTATTCTGACATACATGGTAATATATTGTTTAATATCTTCAATAATAGAAAATATTACTTGTTATCTCTTACCTCTCTTCACTCTAGGTCTGACCAATCCAATTGGTAACTAACCTATAATAGGTATAAACATGAAATTCATTACCAAAAACACTAGATAGAATATTCCCCTACTCTCCTTGAACCCAAGGACACTTCCATTTGAGTTGGATGCATTTGAATTCACATTCATCAAGTCTGTTGGTCAATCGTAGTGGTCCTTAATGCAATTTTTTGTGGGGGGTGCCTTTATTAGTATCTTCAGGGTTAGGTTGGTTGATGCCACCTATCCTTTCACATAAGTACATGTACTCCACAAGAGAATATTGAAGTTCAGTTAGATATACAATGATGAATCATGATAACATGTCAGACAATAGTAACAAGGAACTAAAAGTTCAGCTTGTGGTGACAGTGTCATCATCTAGAATAAATATCCAAATAAAACAAATGTTGGGCCTTGTCAAGGTTGAACCAGTAAATATAGGCGAACTATATACAACCATCTACAATCACTTTGATTTTTATCTCACCATTAATGACAACTATGTCTTATCTTTTATCACATTGCATTGTTATGGAACTAGTTCTTATTGCATTAACATGACATCACACCTTGGAAGTCTTAGTCAACCACATTGGCACAATGGCACACTGTCATGTCTGATTCGGTTGCCTTGGGAATGGGGCACAGGCGACTGTGACAAGATCTCAAATAAAACAGTGCTCCATAGTCATGGTGATTTAACCAGATTATGTAGCAAGAGAAAGCTAAATGGAAACTATAGATCAATTTTCAGAATTGGAAATTAAAGTTTAAACTCAAAACAATTCATCCACATGAAATTTAACTGAAAACACCATATACAAAACTGTGCACAAAAACTTATCTTCAACAATTTAAACATGGGAAAAAAACTCCAAACCACAGCCGTAGGCATTTCTACTCGAATACAGCTACAAAAATGTAAGGTCCTCCGGATATCTTGGTGCAATATGAAAAAAAAAAAAAAACATACAAACCAGTGATGTGAGCTCCAGGGAATGGCCTCATGCATCACCCAATATATAAACCATGTGATAACAAACATATAAATCACACCAAGGAGGGAAAGCCCGTAGGTTTGACCTTGAACTTCACCCCATAACCACTTCCACAATGCCATCATTCGAGCCCACTACACATATAAGTAACCAAAGCAAGCGTCGAGCCCACGTGGTGCCAACACTAGGCACTACCTGTCAAACATTAGGGGAAAATAAAACAAACGCTGCACTCACAAGAGAAATTGACAACACCCACACGACGTGCCAACAGAGGATCCCAAGGGCACATTAGCTTGGGACTATGCCACGCACATAGGTCGAGACCAAACACCCCGAGTGCATCAAGCCATCAAGATGGAGCCATCAAGAGATGAATCTGCAAGGAATGCACTTACATTCTTCTACTTCTGCATAACCGGAAAGAAAAAATACTTGAGGAAGAGGCGGTGAAGATGGAGGCTGCGAAGTTGCACAAACAAAATATTTTTTTTGTATTAATAGCAGTTCTCACCCTTAGACAGACAAGCCAAATCTCTTTAAACATTTTAGAACATCTCGCGGATAGAAAGTGTACCTGTGAATTGTTTCAATAATGCCTGTTTTGTCTTTAATACCATATATTAGCTTCATTATCACTGCAATAATCCTTGGTAACTTCAAATATAGTTATTGAACTTCGTTACTAAAATAAATAAATAAAATAAAATTCAAATGTAAAACGCAGAAATCAACCAGATGGAATGGAAATGATTTGCCAAGAGACAGGTGAACCTAATGCATAATACACCACACCGGGTTGTTCTTAGATTGGACATTTCATCTATGTTGATGTTTAGAAAATAATAATTAGACAAAACAAACATTAAAGTGTATTCCCATAACTAGTCTAAATGATGGGCTAGTTGAAGTAGTTAAATCTTCATGCAAGAGGCCATGCGAACAACCACCCAAAACAAAAAAACTTCGGAAATACAAGTCTGCGAGGATCAATGAAAACACACACATAATATAAAATAGCGATAGCCGAGACAAACGCATTGAAACAAGGGAGGAGACCATGGGGAAAACCATGGTGGCCCGACCAGTGTAGGAGACCCTGTGAAGGGCGAGGGAAAATAGGAATTAGGGTTACGGTGAAAAAGGTTAGGGTTAATATAGAGGGGGGGGGAAACGGGAGGTATGCTGATGGAATCCATGCGTGCCCATACCTTTAAATTATTCTGATTTTCTTTATTATTTATTTAAAAGTATATATATTTTATAAATTGTGTGTGTTAGTTTAATTTTTTTTTTTTTTTTTTTTTTTTTATTTTAATTAAATTAATTTAAAGATAATTGAGGATTAATTTAATTTGAATTAATTTAAAGTTAATTAAGTGGTTACCTTAAATTAGGTTAATTAAATTAAATTAATTAAAAGTTAATTAAGTGGTTTACCAGAATTAACCTAGGGTATAATTTAGTGTAAGTTAAACTACATTAAAGTTAATTAAAATATTAGGGGGTCCATGGGTTTTGAACACAAGACAACCCACCTGTGAAGTGCCTTGAGGAGAGCACTAACACCAACGTGCCATCATGAGTCTTTACAAATAAACTCATATACTTAAATAGATTAGGGCAGCATGGTTAGCCCAGGAACCAGGCTGATTTCAATGGCCGTGAGTGCAGCATCTCATTCATCATGTGACATGAATGGGTCCGTCCGTCTCAGAGAACAACTAGTAGGGGTAGGGTTTGGAAGGAACTTCGTTCCAAAGGCAGTCGTGAACCGTCGTAGGTTCAATCAGAGTATTTTATTTAGGGACATGAAGGCAATGGAATTACAAGTGATTTTGAGTTACAATCAAGATTATTGCATAGAGAAGGAAGGCCTAGATGGGAAGAGCAAGTGGCAGCCATCAAATTTACGCAGCGGTTAATAATGCAGCGGTGAGAACATCAATCCACGGTGAGTAGAATCATCGAGTCGCTTATCATATCAATGATAAGATTTTGTTTGATTCTAGTCACGGCAGGTAGTTTCATTTCACCATCTGGACTAGAAAAGAGTGGCTTGAGAGGAAGTAGCCCTCTTAGCACGATGACTTTAAACAAGTGAGATGGCTTCGGAGAAAAACAAGCGGTAGGACCTTGTGTTGATGATGGTATAGTAGATGCAGAGTGTGTACTACCGGGTTGAAGGTATACGTTACTGCTCTTGGGACGTATGACTAATCATTGGAATGGATTGGTTAGCATCTCCTTCGAGATTTGGTAGATTGTTTCAAAGAGGTGCGTTGTTGGCGATGAAGGAAGACCAGTAGAGATCCGGGTGTACAGAGAAAAGTGTCAATACAATTTATATCAACTATGAATGTTAAGCGATTCTTAAGGCAAGGGTGTGATTGTATGTAATTAGAGCGATTGAATAGGAAGGGACCCTCATTGGATCGGTGCATTATTGTCACTTAATTTAAGGATGTTTTTTCCGAGCGAGTTACCAGAGTTACCTCACAGAGGGCAATTTTAATATTGAGCTAAAACACAGTGCAAAACCAATCCTCAGGGCCCTACGTAATAGGATGGCGGGGCGAAACTTTGTGAATTGCAAATGAGTTGAAGAGTTCTTTGGACTTAGAATTCTAATAAAGGCCTAATGTCTACCCTTGAAGCTACTGATAATTTTTATGAAAGGATGGATCCCCTTCTGTGTACAGACTACAGAGACTTGAACCGTGCTAAAGTGAAAATAGGTGCAGATGACGTGAATAGATGACCTTTTCAATCAGATGAAAGGAACAGCGGTATTCTCAAAGATCGATTCGTCAAAGGTATCATCAATTAAGGATTAAGAGTGATATCCCAAAATACCTTCGAACTGGTTCGGACATCAGGTTTGTTGTGGTATATACGGATTGACCCAATTACCAAGCATTATTCATGAGCCTCATGAGCGGCATTATCTGGGAATTACTTAGACCGTTTTTTTACCAGTCTTTCTAGATGACATCCTCATCTATTCCAAGAATGAAAAAGGACATGAGGAACAATTGCGAATAGTGTTGTCACGCCTTAGAGGAACAAATTGTATGGGAAGTTGTCAAAGTGTTCCTTCTTCCAGAGATTCACTTTATTTAGGTCATATCATTTCCATTGAAGGAATCTCTGTGGACCCGGAAAAAGTAAAGGCCATTATGGGTGTGATTGCGAAAAGTATAGCCCGATGATAGGAGCTTCATGGGGCTAGCAGTTATTACCAGAGATTTGTAGAAGGTTAAAATAGCGTAACCCATCACCACCTTGCAATGTGAGGGGTTAGGTATGAATGGACAGAAGAGTGTGATAGTGCATTCATTGAGCAGAGGTTACTAACTGGTGCACCAGTTCTACAAGTGTGGGATATGAAGGGACTTCTGATGCACTTACGGATGTCTTGAAGCAAGGGTTGGGGGCCTTTCTAATGTAGGATGGATGAGTGATAGTTTATGCATCAAGGAATTTTAAGAAGCACGAAGAGTTATACGACTCATGATTTGGGAGTTGGCTGTTGTAATGCTAGCTCAAAGAAATTTGGAGGCACTATCTTGTGGTGAGAAACTTTGAGCTCAAAACAAAACATCAAAGTTTAAAACATATCTACACTCAAAGAGATGAATGCCGGGTAGAGGCGATGGAGTGAGTTTGTGAGAATGAGAATGCGATTTTGGTATTTTTGTACATCAAGGGAAAGGAAATGTGGTCCTTGAGATGCCTTGAGTAGGAGACCACATCTCTTCTCATGGTAACCTTAAGGGTCAATCTGAGGGAACATGTGTTGGCCCAACTCCAACAAGAGCAGTTGGTATTTAAAGGTTACACTTCTAAAACCTCCAGTGAGGCAGTTAGTCCAAAAGTATGGAAAGGATATAGTATAGGAACAAAGCATTAGAATATCGAGGAAGGATGTAAGGTAACTAGAGGTAGTGGAAGTGAGAGGGGCCCATAGTGATAATAATGGGGAGTCATTCAATGTAAGGTGGACTAGGTCCACTATATTAATAAATAAATTTATGGTAGTTATATAATAAATGTAAGAGGGACTTCTTAGAAGGGTTCTACTTCTAGAAGATTCCTCCTCTAGAATATTCTTAGGTAGTAATGCTTACTATATAAAGGGTTCAAGCAATGTAATGAGACATGAAAATATCTGTATTTGGAGGCACAGAAGCTCATTAGGAGGTTTCCTCTGAAGGAACCAAGTGAACAAGAGGGATCCCTTCCATAATATGATCCATTGTATGGTGTTTCCCTGTAAGAGTTTGGTAATAATAAAAGTGTGGTTTCTTCTATCTTGCTTATGGATCTATTGTGTATTAATTATTTGTGAATTTGATTATATTGGTAGATCTATTGAGGTACTTAAGGTAGCTAGAGGTAGTGGGGGGCAGAGGGGCCATAGTGATAATAGTGGAGACCATTCAATGTAAGGTGGAATAGGTCCACTATATTATTAAATAAAGGCCCACTATGGTAGTTAGATATAATAAATGTAAGACTTCTTAGAAGGTTCTACTTCTAGAAAATTCCTCCTCTAAGTGTTCTTAGGTGATGGTAGCACTATATAAAGGGTTCAAAACAATGTAATGAGACATGAGAGAAATATTGTATTTGGAGTGGTAGATAAACAATGGGAGGATGCCCCATTGAAAAGACAAGTGAACATGAGAGGATCCCTTCCATAATAGGATCCATTGTATGGTGTTGCCCACCTCAGGGTTTTGATATAATAAAGTTGTGATTTTTCTATATTGTTCTGTAAATCTGTTGTGGTGCTGTATTCAGCCTATTTGGCTGCCACAAGTGGTATGAGCACTTTCCTTAGCTGGGTTAATGGGCAAATATTTTTGGCTACTTGATTTGTTTTGGAGAAGAAAAATGGGACCACTGACATTGCGGACATTTTCAATATTTCTGTGAAAATTTGCAAAGGTTTTATATCTGAGTTTCCTCTCGGAAAACACCCAAGTTGAAATTTTTTTTATCCAAAACGGAGGTCGGAAGGTCAAGATATTGAGGGTTTAAAATCGGCAAATTTTCAAGGTTTTGGGACTGACGGTAGCGGTTATTTTATTCATGTAACATTTTGGGCCAGATTTGCTTGAATAAAATTACAGATCTGAGTTTTCTCTCACAATTTCACCCAATTTCAAAAATCAGCCGAAACGGAGTCAAGAAAGTGAAGTTATGAACATTTTTGGCGATGGGTTTTGGGGTTTTCAGGAAAATTAAGATTTTTGAAGTAACTTATTGAATTTGAGTTAATAGGGTGCTCACATGACTATTTCTTCTCAAAACCTAAAGAAATTCTTGAATCATTCAAAAAACAATTGTTTCACACATTGGATAACAAATTGGATGCATTTTTACATGGCCTCACAAACAACCTCAAAAATAGTCTCACAGACGGCCTCAATCATAGTTTACGTTGTATTCAAGATTCATTGAATAACATTCAGGAGATATTTCTTATGGTGGGCCTCAGGGATGAATATAATCCATAAATATATTCTTGGTACGTTTTTGGGGCGGATTGTGGTTGGTGTATGGATGGTTGTGTTTCTGGGATGACAACCTTTTCCATATTTTATTTGATGACTCTACTTACTATACATGTGGGAACATAAAGGGTCCCACATCCAAAGAGTTGGTTACCGTTAGGTCTCCATATTCTACGGTGGTGTCATTTCAGATTACCCTTCGACTCTTTTCACTATGTGGATGTATCTTCTTATTTGGATCCACATGATAGGTGGATCTTTGGAGCATCATTTGGAGTTGGTTATTGAGTTCCAAAATCTTCTGGAAGAGTTCTCATGAGCACTTAGACATGGGACCCGATCTTACAATGAGTGGTTGGACTACTTCAGCATGGTGGATTTCCTTTCTACATGGGACTTTGGTTCTTAGTCTTCTACAACATTACAGGTCACAATTATCCATGGGACCACAGTATATGGTTGTACATCAAGCGTTGAGACAAGCTTTCATAAAGAGGATGGAATGTAAGGTAGCTAGAGAGGTAGTGGGGGGTGAAGGGGCCATGAGTGATAAAGTTGTGGAGGTCATTCAATGTAAAGGTGGACTAGGTCCACTATATTATTAAATAAGGCCCACTATGGTAGTTAGATATATAATAAATGTAAGAGGACTTCTTAGAGGTTCTACTTCTAGAAGATTGCTCTGGCAAATGTTCTTAGGTGATAGGTAGCACTATATAAAGGGTTCAAACAATGTAATGAGAACATGAAAATATTGTATTTGGAGCAGTATCTCAATGGAGGATGCATACTCGAAGAGGCAAGTGAAATAGAGAGGATCCCTTCCATAATGGGACCCATTGTATGGTGTTGCCTACCTCAAGGGTTTTGATATAATAAAGTTTTGATTTTCTATATTGTTCTTCTATATCTATTGTAGTGCTTTTGTATTCATCTATTTGGTCCTTAACAAAGGATGTACATCCCTGAGAAAAAGGATATTCAAAGCATCATACTAAAAGAATCCCATAGAGCACTTTACTATACGCATCCAGGTGTGAAGAGATGTGTATCACGGATATGAGGGAAGCTCTTCTTTTGGGTAGGCATGAAGTGCGATGTGGTCAGCTAGATAAGCTAAATGCCTGGAAGTGTCCCAGCAAGAGTGGCTGACCAACATCACCCGGCGGGCCTCCTACAGCCACATGATGTTCCTATGTCCAAATGGGAAGTCATCTACATGGATTTTATTGTGGGGTTGCTCACATCCCATAGACCTGAAATACCATTCTTGTAATAGTGGATAAGTTAACCAAAATTACTCATTTCATTCGGTTAGAGACACTTACGATACCAGCGATGCTTGTGAGTGTGTTTGTAAGTGAGGTTATCCATTGGGATACCTAAGAAGAACATTTTAGATAGGGACTCAGTTCACTTCTAGGTTTTGGACAAGAGTTCACGGTCAGCGTTAGAGGTTTCAGGATGAACTTAAGCATAGCTTATCATCATAAAACAGATGGGCAAGCCGGGGAGAGTAAATCAAGTCATAGAAGACATGCTTAGGATGTATGTAATGGATAATCAAACCTAATTAGGAGAAGTACCTACCTTTGGTAGGGTTTGCCTACAATAGCAGTTATCATATCTCCATCGGAATTCCACCCTAGGAGAAAAACTGTGTGGGAGGCCATGCAAGCCATTGAGGTTGGGATAGAATGAGGCCAGAGTAGCAGTTGGGCCATGGTGTCTGAAGGAGATGGAAGAATAGGTGTGATTCCAGTTAGTAGGAGACTAAAGGAAGCACAGGATAGGTAGAGAAGTTATGCGGATGCACACAGGACCACCCGAAGTTATGAAGTGGGAGATCAAGTTTTCATTCATATCAAGGCCTAATAAGAGTACCATATGGTTCGGGGAAGGGGACAAAGTTGTCAACTAGATTTATAGGACCATTCAGATCAGAAAAGTGGACCCGTTGCCTATTGTCTCATATTACCCACTAACATGGAAACTCATGTGTATTTCATGTATATGTTTTTACGTCATTATGTTTGCTGATGAATCACATAAACTAGAGTGGAAGGAATTTCCAAGTATCGGGGCATTGGGAACCATCACGGTAAAACCATTATGCATATTGGACCACATGAGAGCCAGGCAGGCTTAGGAATCATCCCGGTGAAGCCAAGTTAAGGTCCGATTAGGACAGAGTATGAACCGAGGATGCTACTTGGGAAGGCGTCGAGACACTACGACGAGACAATCCATCACTTTGGCCACCTGGGAATATGTTTCTCGAAGTTGGGTTGTATGTAACACCACCTTTTTTGACTTAGATGGCCAGGATTACCAGAGACCTATATACTTTATTTTCTGGTCACAATGAAACTATTAAATGACACACTCAAACTTTTAAAGTATGAACTTTTTACATGAATGTTTAAAATGGTAATCCAGTGATGATGTATGTAATGCGATCTACTATAGGGAGATATAGAATTATGCGAATGTTTAAATTTTATTCATGATGATGTATATGATGAGACATATTGTGAGAATGTAGATTTTATGAAGGATAAATGTATTAGAATGATGTTGGATATAGTGCAATCTACTATTTTTGGTAAATGATAATGTATGAATGGATAGCCAGTGAATTATGGGATATTATGAGATCTATTTCTAGCTGGAAAACTTTGATGATAATTTATCAGTGAGGGATACCAAATTGAAATGATGATGGTAATGCAATTACATGATGATAATACATAGAAATGTATGAGTTTGTGTTACAGTTAATCTACGAGATCATGGGATATGAAATAGCCAAAGAGATAATGATGATGAAATGTGGATATCATGACCACTAGCCAAGAAACATTATGGTATAGATATTGTATGTAGAAATTATATTGGTTTGGATACATTGCTATGATATGTGGACCCGGTCACGGGATTCAGTGAAAGAGACTAACCAAAACCAGATAAGCGATGACAAAACCTCCAACAACATGGGTACCCTTGTGTATCCTCCATTGTAGGGTGTGGACCCTAGTTATGATTAAGAGGGTGGGAGGCATTTCCCAAATGTACCCTCAGAAACTTGAAGTCATGGGAGGATGGTGTTAGTTCATGCTCCCAAGACGTGTGATGATGGCCTCGGATGCGGCTTGGGAAGTTTGGTCAAGATAGCGACACTTCCCCTTACAGGTTCTATTTGGATTTAGAGTCCAATATAGTTGGCTCAAGATAGTCTAAGGAGAAGGATAGGAATGGAGATGGAAGTAGGTTAGAGATTGGAAGCATGAGTAGTAATAGTTGAGAAGATTGATTGGAAGATCTGTTGTGTGGTGGAATTTAATGTTTCCCCTTCTAAAAAAGAAAATGTGCATATATGAATATTTATAATTTAAGTAAACTAAACCATAGTTGTCTAAATAAAATTGTTTGAACGGATAATTGTAATTAAAGAAATTCTCAAACAATTTAGTTGGTTTGTTGTTTGTTATAAAAGACTAGTCTTGTGGATTGGATGCCTACATAAATTACCAAAGGATGTTAGTTTTACAGTTATTAGTACATACCTGAGACTTGTATGTACTAGATACACATACATTCTTGTACATATACACTAGTATGTATGAGTTTTCTTGACTTACTAGATAATTATTAGGTTAATTGTATAGATGTGTGAACCATGTTTCTTTCCTTTGTACGAGAAGATACCTTAACTAGGACTGGCGAAGTTTCCTGAAGGGTGGGTGTATGTAATGACCACAGCAGAAATAAATGTATAGAATTATTAATTATAATTAAATTGATAATCAGTTGTCCTAAGTTGTTATCTAAACAATAATTATTTCTTATATAATATTAACTAATTAATTATCATTAGTTATTTGTTCATAATCCAATGGTTAATTAATTATTAGTCGACTCTTTAATTATGTGAGTAAAGAATTAATGGGGTTAATAATTTAATGTATTAAGACTTACATATCTCTGGGGAGGGATAGGACATTAAATGCTTGTATAAGATAAAGATAAGATAATAAATATCTCTGAGGGGATAAGATAATAAATAAATGGATAGGGAAATTAATGGGAAGAGTGGGTGAAGGGGGAATATGACGAGGGAGAGTCTTACGATGGGGCATTCTTTTGGAGAAGGATTTTTTGATTTTTTGGGAGGAAGCATTTTTGGGGGCCAATGCTTGGTTTCTTGGCTTGGTTTTATGGTTGCATTGGGAGTTCACCCGGTGTGAGTATCATTGTGGGGAACCTTTGGGTTTGCTAGGGGTTTTGGAGCACGGGGCTAGAATTCCTTCAGTTTCACAGAGCTAGGAGGCAGACGAGGATGCTCCCTAAAGTAGCTAGGAGGATAGTGGAACTAGGCGGTGTTGAGTGAGTGCATTAGGCTAGACAAAGAAAACAACAAGGCAATAGGAAGGACAACCAGATAAGTGAGAGTTTAGCATCAGGAAGAAGGTATTTTATTTGTTTTGTTGAGTTATTTCCATGCTATAGATAGATTTTAACTTATGCAGGATATTTATGCTTATGATGTGAATGAATAATTTACTTATGAGAAGGAAATTATATGTTAATTGAATTAAAATTTTGTATTTAATTAAAATATTGGGTCTCTACACTCTCTGAGGCAGAAGGTAAAATATGTTCAAAAGTTGTTGGTGGAAAACAACAACAAAAGAGTGGAGAATTGAGGCATGCTAAAAACCTTAGTAACACAAAGGAAGAGCTAGTTTGTGTGAACGGTAGGAGAAATCATGAAGTATTGATGATGAGAAAGGGAGATCACTTCCAGGAAGACATAAGTGAACTTCTAAGTTTCCAAGTGGTTGATGGAAGGAGATAAATGGATGATCTCATAGAATACCCGGGAGAGGTAGTGACCGGAAGTTCAAGTTTCTAATTTAGCCAATGAAGAGAGGAGCATTGGATCTCATAGGCTGCCGAGGAGAAAATCCCTAGATCTCCAAGTAGGGAAAAGGGATAGGATTATGAACTTCAGTTGAGGATTCCCTTATCAACAGTGATGGAAGAGGAGAATACTCGAGAGGAATTGTTACGGTGTGGAAATTCAAATATTCACATAAAATAGTCAGTGAGACTATCTAGTATGAGAATTGGTAGCACTACTTGAGAATGCGAGAGAAGAAGGCCATGGGGCCAAATGATTTTAAATCTAACTATGTTTGTGATGTAAGTGCAGTAGAATAAAGAAAACCATGAAAGATTGTCAAAGAGGAGCATATACTGATGTCTGCCCCAACAAAAAGGGATAATTTCAAGGCAGATCTCTCACCCAATGGGAGGCAGGAGATGAAGATGTTGGTGGATTGGTTGAACAATCTAGAACAAGAAGATGGTTTCTAGAAGACAGTCATGCAGATTACAAAAGAGGATCATTCATAAATTACTCAAAATGCCAACAGACAGTCATGAATACTATTAGAGAGGATCATTCATCAGAATTGCTCAAAATTTTTAGCCCAGGAGTTGAACAGGAAATGACTACGGCACTCAAGCCTACATTAGAAGAGGAAGCATGCAACATATATTTGGTTGAGATATATGAGGAATTGGAGGCCCTGGAAAGAAGGGTAAATATGCAGAATAGGTGTATCCAACAGATCAAATTGGAAACAAATGGAGGAGCATACCATCTTGGGGAGAAGCTGTAAGAAGTTGGAGTTAAACAAACATAAGAGGAGATGATATAAGCCAATCTGTCAGAGGATATAACTGAGTGAAAAAATAGTGATGAGACTATAGAATTGGAGTTTGTAGCAAAGTGGCAAGCTAAGGCCTCAGGAGATGAAGGCATCAAGGGAGATCAGGTTGACCTACATATTGACAAGAAGGAAGTGCAGCGAAACAATATGCAAAATAAGGACCAGCCAGTTGAGCAGCTAGACAAGGTGATAAAATAAATCAGAAGTCTGATATTGGGGTTAGCACAAGAAACTATCAGTAGGAGGAGGATGAAAGGAGGAGGACTTTCCACAACAATAGAGAAGATAAGTAGCAACAAGGAAAAAGAGAATATGAACAACTCCAAGAGGAAGTATGGGACCCTAGAGGATCTCAACAACATAACAGAAGGAGCCATGAGAAGGAGTTCACGATTTTCCCAGCCGTGGATTATATGATTCAAGATGGATTGTTGTTGAAAGGAAATCAAATGTGCATACCAAAATTCTCAATGAGGGATAAAATTTTGAAGGAAAAACATAGTGGAGAATTGGTTGGAAATTTCGGCCATGATAAGACATTTTCACAGTTGAGCAGTTCATACTATTAGCCAAGCATGAGAATAGATGTGATAAAATTCATGAATAGATGTAGAATCTACCAACATGCAAAAGGTAAAATACATAACACTAGATTGTATCAACCATTTCCCATACCAGATAAGCCTTGGGATGCAATAAGCATGGATTTTGTTTTGGGACTGCCAAGAACACAAAGAGGAAGTTATTCCATATTTTTGGTGGTGGATATATTTTCAAATATGGGACACTTTATCCCACTCTAGAAGACCAGTGATGAAACACATGTTGTGAATCTATTCTTTAAGTAAGTTGTGAGACTTCATGGCCTACCCAGAAACATTGTCTCAGATAGAGACATAAAATTTTGTTGGTCATTTTTGGAGAACACTATGGAAGAAGTTGGGGACATATTTGTCCTTCAACTCATCTTATCACCCTCAAATGGATGGACATAATGAGGTGGTAAACAGAAGTTGGGAAACTTATTGAGGAGTCTGGTCACCAAGCACCATCATCAGTGGGATCAGATTCTTCCACAAGAAAAATTTGCATACAATGACTCACCAAATAGGAGCACTGGAAAGATTCGTTCCAAATACTGTATGGAATGCAACCCATGGGAGTATTTGAGTTAAGAGACTTGGGACAGAATGAGATCAGAAGTGTTGGAGTAGAATATTTTTCTGCAGAAATGTAGAAGCTCCATAGCCAGGTCAGAGGATTGGTAAGAAGACCAGGAGGAAGACCTATTTTGAATATCTGGTCAAATGGAAGGGAAACCCAATAGAATATGCCGGTTGGGAGAGTGAAGATGATATCCATAAGCATGGAAATTCGGTGCAGGAGCTCATGGACAGGAGTATGATGCAGGAGCATTGTCAGTAGGTACATGTGGTGGGACAACTCAACGCATGAGAACCAATCCGTCGTCTCGAACACTAGTCGGTACTGCAATCCTTTGAGGCTGATAGAAAACAAAAGAGGAAAGATCACGCGCGTGGAGACAAAATGAGCACGCGGTCCCTGGGATTTTAACCCTAGTATCAATGTAACCGCAATTAGATAGCAGTTATTTTGTTTCTTTTGTACAAAGAGAGGTTTGTATGCCCAAATGAGGGGGTTATGATAGTTGTGATCAAGTAGGAATCTCAGGGTAGTGAGTTTTGTTTGAATTTTACTGTAACCATTTTATTGATTTTGAACGAAGATAACAAAGGAAAATTGATTCAATGTATGGTGTGAATATTGTTTGCAATTTCCCTATTGATTTTCATAATCTTTTCAAGAATGAATTAATCTTGCTATGAGTGTATGTAGATTTAAAATGCTTGCATAAAATTTAAATCTCTTTTATTTCTGAGTTGGTGCAAGGTGTGCACACAGTCCGCAAGGAGTGAGTTGACAGGGTTTGTTTAGACTTGTAAAGCTCAGAAGAAATAATGTAAGATTTCCTTTGCAGGTAGTGAAAAGTGACTACTGCAAGGAGTGCACAGTCGTTCGCAAGAATCCATATCTTGCGTAAGAGTCTGCTGCAAGGAGTGCACAGATATAGAATTCAACTCAATGTCGAAGTGACTCCATAAAAAGTCAAAGGACTGGAACAGAGGAACGCCAAGAGGTCGAGAATAATTATTTTCAGGAAATGTTTAAATCTGAGTTTGAATAATTTCCCAGAAAGGCAAGAAGTGCTTGGGAGATTGAAATCTTTGAGGAGATAAATCTCAGAAGGGATAACACTTTACAATAAGTGTGGACGAGATCCAATAAAAGGACTCGCAAGAAGGACAAAGGTCGAAGCCTTTGGATCTTTCAAAAATATTCTAAGTCTGAAGAAAGAATATGCTTAGGGGGAGAGATCTGGACCGTCTGATCAGTGTCCAGACAATGAGGAGCAAGCACAGAGGAGGAAATATATCAACCGTTTGACCTGAGCGCCAGAAAAAATATCGTAGTTGTCTGATCTGCATGCCTAAAGATTGTAGTTGTCTAATTAAGGTAAATTGCACTAACATTAAAGTTTCGAAAGTGTACAGGAGAATCAGACTTAGAAAGTTCTGAAATCATCAGAACTGTCCATCGTTAAGGAGGACATGTGGTGAGAGATCAACCTTTCACTAACTCGCAAGTTAGAGAAGTCAAAGGAAAAGTTATAAGAACTCACAAATTCTCAAATCACGATTTGATCTGAACCATTGGATTGTAGAGGGATCTAGACCATTGAATCATCTCAAAGGAAGGATATATCAGGAGTTCGGATATCGAGAGTTTGGATATCGGGATAAGGGAGGTGAGCGGTCTTCCAACTTTGTGAAACGTGAAGTCTCGATTCACGAAGAATTGATCTGAGCCGTCAGATCACGGAGAGTTGTGAGCCATTGATTTGGTGCACATGAATTTAGAGATATCGGGGATCGGAGGAGAGAAGTGATCAACCTTCCAAATTTGCGAAACTCGAAGTCTCGATACATGAAAAGGATATTAGGACCGTTGGATCGCATGGATTGTGGACCATTAATCTGGTGATCAGAACTCGCAAGATTGGGTTTCAAAAGGACAAGAAAGTGGAAGAAACACCTTTTGAGTTAGGTGAGTGGTCATAGAGAAAGGTCACATAGGTGAAGAAGAATAGAGGGGCTAGCATGCGCTAGGCTCCTATCGGGATTTCAGAGGTCGGGAGAGTCGAGGTGACTCACACACAAAGACCCGATACACGAAGTCGCGATGTGCCTTTTGTTTAGGTGACTGGTCACGTAAAGAGAAGGGATTAACTAGGTTTTTGAGGGGCCAAAGACTCAATCAGAATCAATTTCTTGATCGATCCTAGACCGGGAGGTTGTGTAGCCCTTAGGAGAGAAGGAGGGTATGCATCACATAGTCAACTATTTTTAACCTGATCGTTCTATTTGTCTTCAAACATTTAATTTATTAAAAAGTTTGTCTCATACATGTGTCAAAAAAAATAAGACAGTTGGGAAAGTCAAATCTTTTCTCAACAGTCATAAAATAATAATTACATAATCCACAATTCTAAATTCATATTTTCCATAAATGGAAATAAATTTCTAAATTCAGATTTTCCATAAATGGAAAATTTATTTCTAAATTCAACTTGGAATTTAATTGCTAATAATTTGAGGATATCACATCCTCTCCCCCTTAAGTAAAACATTTTCCTTAGAGTTCAACCATTTCTCGAAATAGGATTGGATAAGATTTATGCATATCTTCTTCCAATTCCCAAGTGGCCTCCTCGAGACTAAAGTGCTTCCATTGTACTTTTAACTAGGCAATGGCTCTATTCCAAAGTATTGTTTCTTTCCTACCAAGAATGCACAGAGGTTCCACCTAGAAATCTCCTTCTGGTTCCACCTGCACCATGTTCCAATCAATGATGTGAGTAGGATCATGAATATATATTTTCAATAACGAAAAATGAAAAACATTATGAACTTTTAAATTTGCAGAAAGTGTCAGTTGATATGCCACGGGTCCGATTCAAGTTAAAATCTGGAAGGGGAAACAAAATCTTGGTGCGAACTTGGACCAACTTCCTAGATTTAGAGAGCTTCTTCTTTCTTTGACTTTTAGAGATATATGTTCCCCAATTTTGAATTCCTCATGTCTTATTTTTAGATCTGCATAGATTTTTTGTTAGTCTTGTGCCTCTTTTGAGTTCAGTTGTACCCTTTTTACCATTCTTTCCATTTCTTGTAGCATTTTCGGTACTACCATAATCCTGTTAACCAGATTATCACAATTGATTGGGGTTGTGCATTTCCTTCCATATAATACTTCGAAGGGACTCATCTTAGTTGATGCATGATAACCATTGTTGTAAGCGAACTCAACTAAGTGCAAACACTCTTCCCACTTAGTTAGTTTTGTCCTTACATACATTCGCAACATGTCTTCAATAATTTAATTTGTTCGTTCAGTCTGTCCATCTGTTTGCAGATGGTAACTTGTGATGAAATTCAAATTAGTATTGAAACTTGCAAACAATTCTTTCCAAAAATTGGATGTAAATTTGACATCTCTATCTGAAATTACCATTTTAGGAATTCCATGCAACCTAAAAATTTCTTTCATAAAACTTTAAGCGATATTAATCATTTTGTAAGTAGATTTCACAGGTATAAAATGTGAAGATTTACTTTGTTTATCAATCACTACAATAATTGAGTCATTTTGTCCTTGATTCTTCGGCAAACCTGTGATGAATTCCATTGAAATAATTTCCCATTTCCATTCGTCTATAGGCAGAGGTTGTAACAAACCTGTCGGATGTTGATGCTTGGCCTTTACCTATTGACATTATAAATATTTTGACAAATATTTAGTTGTTTCATTCTTCATGTTAGGCCAATAAAACAGTTTCCTTAAGGTTATTATCATTTTCTGGTATCCTGGATGACCAGAATACGACTTTTTGTGTAGCTCGTCAATAATTTTTGTCTTTAAATCAACAGACTTAGGTACATACAACCTGTTCTTGAACCTCAAAAATCCATTTTTATCAATACTCAGATCAGTTTTGTTTAGATTTTATGCATTTCCTTGCAATTTTGTTGTTGTTTTGATGTAATCCTCGCCATTACTGCATGTAGATTTTATTCTCTATTTGATATCATTTTCTTCTTTGTTGATATTGACTTCATACAGTGCACTAATCCTCTAACTTAGTTCATCTACAAATTTATTTTCCTTACCCTTGATGTGTCGTACCTCAAAATCAATCTCACTTAAAAAGGCCAACCATCTCACTTGTCTTGCATTGAGATATGGTTGACTGAATAAATTATTTACACCAATGTTGTCGGGTATTAAAAAAAAATTCCTTCCCATTTAATAGTGTTTCCACATTTTTAATGCATCAATAACAACTCCTAATTGTAAGTCATGAGTCACATAGTTTCGTTCATGTTTTTTTCAATTTGCGTGATTCATAATAGATGACATGTCCATCTTGTGTTATCACACCTCGTGATCTCTCTTTACTCACATCTACACAAACTGTAAAGTCTTTATATGGGTATGCTACTTTTAGGATAGGTGTTGTAGTTAACAATCCTTTTAGATTATCAAAAATGTCTTGACATTTTTGCGACCAAATAAACTTTAATCCCTTTTTCTATAGTGATGTAATCAAATATGCAATTTTGGAAAATCGTTCGATAAAATTCTGATAATAACCGGTAATCCCCATCAATGACCTTATGTCTATTACGTCTTTAGGAATATGCCATTCCATAATGGCTTTAATCTTTTATGGGTCCATTGCAATACCATCTTCTAATATTATGTGCCCTAAATATTGTATGTTTCTTTGATAGAAATCACACTTATCAAACTTAGCATATAACGTATGTTCTCTTAAAGTCTATAGTACTAATTTTAGATGCTCTTCATGTTCTTCTTTAGCTTTTGAATAAACTAAAATATCATCGATAAAAACCAGTACATATTTATCCAGATATTGGTTAAATATACTATTCATCAAGAACATAAATTTTTTTGCTACATTAGTAAGTCCGAACGAGATCAATACAAATTCATAGTGTCCATAACATGTTCTAAATTTTGTTTTATTTATATATGTGTCCTTTATCCTAAATTGGTGATAACCAGAGCTTAAATCTATCTTAGATAATACCTTTTCTCCTCCAACCTAGTCAAAGAGATCGTTAATTCCAGGTAAAGGATACTTATTCTTAATCGTCATTTTATTAAGTTTTCTATAGTCAATACATAGTCTCAAAGTTCCATCTTTCTTTTTAACAAATAAAACTAGTGGTCCCCAAGGTGAAACACTTGGTATGATATATTCTTTCACATACCCACTACCTCAATCAA
>SNQJ01S0074845.1:0-14967 GCA_010110895.2 Picea sitchensis
CTTTACTGAAAGAAAATGAAGACCATGAAATCTATGACACGTTTAATTGAAATGTTTAGATGAGGATTGTTTCAGAGTAGAAGTAGAATTTTCCTAAAGAGAAAATAGAGTAGGATCTATATCTCTGGGTATAATTTTAAATACTCATAGAAAAAATATTTCACTACATTTGTTGAGAATTATTTTGACTTTATTTCTTGCCAAGTTCAATATTTTGATAAGCCTAGATTCTTATCGTTGAAATGTCTGAACATTTAGTTTTTGTAGATATATGTGCAGTTGTTGATATTTTGGAGGATTTGTTGAGGAGTTCTGGGCGGATGTATTTGTGCAACTAAAAAACATACAATATTTGGTACAATTCACGAATCTTCCAATTCTAAGTGGTTGGTCTGAGTTAGAAGAGATGTCAAGTATGGAAACATTGGTGGGTGGTCGGAGTTAAAAGATATGTTGAGTATGGAAACATTGGTATCGTTGGAGGTGACATTGGTATCGTTGGGGGTGTTCCCAACAGAGATATGTGAGGGTTGGAGCCGTCTGGACAAAGCTTACATAACTATATATTACCGAGTGTTTTAGATTAGAAGAGTCGTCAAGTAACTATATACTAGAAAGTTCTTTGAATTAGAATAATTTTCAAGTATGATTTGAACTAGAAGAGTCGTCGGTATGGAAACACTCGTATCTTTGAAGGAGTTGAAATATGGAAACACTGGTATTTTTGGAGTTGAAATAATCCTAAAAAAACAGGTGGTAGAAAAATAACTGCCATGAATTTGGAAGAGCATAAGAAACCACTGTGCTAGAGACTGTTGTTATTGTAAGTAGAGACTTAATGGGTATATGTTGCTATCATCAGCCTTCTCCATGATGTTGCTTAACCAGATGTTTCAACCACCCATGTCCATGTCTATGTCTTTTCTCCTTTTGCTCTTCGTTCTACCTAAGTATGAGTTTTTTTATGAGAATTTAGGTTGATGCAGAGCTTCGATGTGATAAACTCAACCACATAACCCAATCACATTATGGGTTTTATGCGACATTAATGCATGGGTTACTTGCATGATCGCCCACCTATCGTTCACAGATCGACGATTCACATTGATTGTGGAATCTCAATATGTTCACTCTTTATCAGAGAGTTCAATCTTCGTAATCTAAAAAGTGCTTTCCCAACTCTTTTAATCGTGGTATTTGATTATCCACCCCGACGAGATAACCGACGTTGGTTTATTGCGGGCCGTGAAGTAGCACTTTTGTTAATTTCACCTTTGCGCTCCACAATGATTTCGAACCATCGAACTCTGTTCACAGATCGACGGTTAACAGTGATTGCGGGGCCCAGTCTGGAAAATGTTCGTCCGACTCAGTCTAATCATGGTTGTTGATCTTCCACCCCGACAAGATAAACATTGTTGGTTGATTGCGGGCTGTGAACTAGCACGTCCATTAATTTCACCTTCGTGCTCCACAATGATCCTTCACCGTCGATCAAATTGAATGATTGGTGTTTGATCCATTAACTCCAATGGATATTGCAGTCGATTTTATGTCTGCGATCGATCTTCCCTTCAATGAGCGGCTCACATTCATATCCTCTATCAGGTTCTTGAGTATCCTGATTTGATCAAGGTTTACTTCTTGAAGCATACTCTACTTGGGTATCTAACGCATACTACTGCCTTTCCTTAACATGCTTTTAAGCAAGCCTATTCAATCAAACGTACTCATTTATTCATTCGTTAGTCTTCTATTCATTACATGATGATTTCAAAATGTAATCCATGATTCTTATATATAACCTTGTAGCTCACTCCTTAGTTCTCAACAGTTATTAAGGTTGCGATTATGTCCTCCTGATAGAGTTTTCACACAGTTCTCTTATGGGGAACTCCATTACCATGCAACTTCTTTATTTCATGTCCATCACTACATGTGATGGACTCAACCTTGAGTTAGCTTTACCTGTGTACCCAATATTTCATAAGAAATATAAACATGCATCTTTGCCATGCGTCCAAATTATGTACCCAAACATTTTCTAGTTTTGTTAACTTACATCCATGATGTGCTTAACCATATGCATATTCATAAGACTTTGTGTATCTTCCATAGGTATATTTCACAACCCACCTACATCTCTATTTTAAAATCACTCAACTCGTGATTGTTCACAATAATTCTCATGTGACCCTCAAAGGCAGAATCATTTCCTTCTTATCTTGACAACAAACCATCCTTCCTCATTTACTCTTTCATTTGTCTATACTCATCTTTCCTGAGGTAATGGAGCACATTCCCCTTTAATCTATCATTCAAAAAAAAACTTTCATGACTGTTAAAAACTGGAGTCAACCATGCATCCATGGTATTCACTTAATCTTGGCAAGTGCAATTCTTGCCTTATGTATCACTCAGCAAGGAAGCAATACTATTACTTTAGTATACATATATCCTTACATCATGCATGTGCATAATTTACACATGGACCTATCAGACTTACAGATCCTCCACCAAGGATATTTTTGTCCTCCTTATGACAAGCCTCATAGGAACACTCAACAATGAGCTTCCCTCTCAGTTGAGAGTTTCCATTCATTCACAAGATATCCACTTGGAAATTTAACAGACATAGTCATAACTATGGTTCCCTTCACTAGGGTCCAACTATACCTATATGGCCACCATCCAACACTGGATCTCAATCTTACCCATTGGATTCTAGAAGTGCCCCAACACTTACTTTACCACCTTCACGATCAACATTTAATCAACCATTCTACGTTGATTATAATATTTTTTTAATGTCTAATAACAATTGGACTATTCCCTTAAATCCCAAATGCAATTTCGAGTTATGTTACTTACTAAGTATCCTATTTCAGAAATCTAGAGTGTCTTTAGGTCAACATCAGTCTTGACCATTACACCTAGTATTCTTCCTTCTGTTCAGCAATAGTCATGGACAGAGGCCACTCTCCTCCTCCCACAAGAACTCTGGTAGATTAGTTTCCTATCCACCAATCAAGGGAGGATGTTGTCATTTCTCACTCAATCACTCTATATTTCTAGAGCTAGTTTTATCAGCTTGATTAGAAAAATCCTTCCCAACAATTCTTGTACCTAGAACAAAATTTGTTTCTCAGTTCCCTTCGAAACCCGAGAGTTGTGCATGCTCACCCTTTTCAGGGAATGGTCACCAAACTCATTCCTTTGATCGTGAGGGATTATACACATATACAGGGTTTAACCCTTCATTAAAGTAGTAATTATTATTGCTACGAATCCTTTCCATCCGTTCACATCCAATTCTTGCTATTAGTTCCCATCAACATGATCCCACTCCTGTAGGATAAACTATCATTTCCCAAAGAAATGATAGGATTCCTTTACCACAGACTAGCATGATTCAGTCTCATTGGGTAAAATCCCAACCGTATTTTAATCAAAATCCTTAAAATACTTCAAAAATATTTTCATACGACTCATGCATGAGCCCAAGCAGGCCAAGTGTTGTTGTCGTTCTCTAATGCCAATTTGTAACACACCCATGGTGGGGGTGCCAAAATTTTGTTCTCCTTAAGTAATAAAATCCTCCACTTGGGGTCTCTATCACATGTTTCTCATCCAGATATTTCCAACCATGGTCTCCATGCTCAAAACCGAGCTCAGAACTAACAGATATACCTCTCCCAAGCTCCTCGGGTGTTCAATTGTCAGTGCCACATGGGTTAAATATGGATCTGACTCAATATGATTCATTTTTATTTCTTTGATATACTAGATCTTCCAACGTTCCTAAATCTATGGTGTAGATACATCCACCAACCAATCAAAAGACTGGGCTTGATCCTCGTCTAACTCACAGGATAGTGGGGAATTCGACATTTGAGCTTCACATTTGAATTCCAAGCCTATCCCCTTCCTTCTGTCTACAATCGCATACGACCCCAGAATATGACTAGAATCCAAGACACCAGGCACCTATTTCTATGCTTCTGAGCTTCGGGCTCTAAACGTTTTCAATTTATGACACCGCGAATCTCCCAAACTGTTGAATCCGTGAAATTCAGGTATACCACAGGGATCAGTGGTTCCCATTCTCTATCAAGATCAACGACCCATGATTACTTCATGAATCTGGGATTCAAATAATTCCAAAAAACTTCTCCTCAAGTCTTAAAGAGTTCCAAGTCTCTAAACCGCGTGATCTTAGACCACACATCCACAAAACATCAATTGTTTTTATTTACTTCGGGACTTCGCACTTTAGCGAATTCCAAAGTACTCACAAATCAAAACCTTTGAAGTGAAATCCTTCTAGAGTGTTAGATATTCTGAAACTCACCCTCCTATATTCAATGGTCATGATTGACTCCAACACTTCGACCTTCAGGAGTTATCCATCCATGCGACCCCACATTCTTCGAGGTGGTTACCCTTCGAAACGAAATATCTACTGACACCTACGCTCTGCTGATGGATGAATCTGATGAACTCCGACACTCTGGGATTTGGGATTTATTTCTCTAACCAACTCCTCTTTTCTCCTTGAGTGACTTTTCTCTAAAGTGGTAGATCTTCCGCCATGCATCCTTTTTCCAACGGATGGTTGGGATGACCTCGGAACTCCAGCCTTCAAGAATCCTCACACCACCATTATTCAACTATTCAAAGTACTACTTCTCCATAGTGCAGGATCTTGTGACACATATCCTTACCAACGGATGACTCATATATGCTCCATCTCCTGACTCTTCAGGATTCTTTCGACCCTTCTTCTCTTTCTCCTGTGAAATGAGGGATCTCCCGCCACGTGTCTTTGATTGAAGGATGATTGATATCTACTCGGTTACTTCGGGCTTCGGGGATTTTTGAATCACCAAGATTCAAATCCCTTGGAGTGGCTCTCCTTCAGAGTTAACGATATATTGACATGCATCCCAGTTGATGGATGGTTCAGATCTCCTCCTACTCCCCACAACTTCGGTAGTCTTCAACCTTTTACACCTACTTCCTTTCAGTGTGTTAAACCTCCAGAGTATAGGATCTAGTGCCACATGTCCTTTATGATGGACGGTCAATAAGGGTCTCGAAGGATCCTTAGATCCATGTTCCACATTACTTTGTGACTCCGGTCTTCGGAAGGTATTGATGTTACAACATCCTTGTCCTCCTGAAATGGTCAATGTGAGACTCATTACATTGTAGATCTGACGGTCGGGATGGCTCCTAGGAATGCTCATATCTATGACCCAGATTAACTTCAGGGCTTCAAGGGATTCACCTCTTGCATGATGAATATACATGATTCCTTGGGCCCATGAAATCTGAAGGGCTCAAAGGAGTAACATACGCGTCCCTTCTCCAGATATGACGATTGTGAATAGCTTTGGATACTCTCGAACTAATCTCATCCATTCATCTTCCAAATGAAAGAATATTATGTTTCAAGACTTGAATCTCGTTATTCTTCCTAAGATTCATCAATTCTAAAGTACTTAGGCAATTTGTGTTATTTCTCTTGTTCTTAACACTTAGAGGGATCTTCCGCACACCCCTTGCACTCATTCATCACTCTAGAACTTAAAAGTTCTCATTCTCTACCCGCCTCGCAGAGAGCCTTTCCATACGTGCACTATCTCTCCTAAGATTTAATATACTCCATCCTCCAATGGACTCAGAATGACTAGGAGTGTTGACATGCACACATGAAACTATTCCCAAGGTCAATGAATTCACAACTCATTTCTCTAGCTTAAGCCACCACAGGGCTCAATAATTTATGAGTACAAGTCATGCCTGAATAATATAATTTATTACTTTCCTAAATACACAATCAAGAAGAAATAAAATTTATACAATATAACCATTAAGAAAACATGCACATCCCTGAAACATTCATAGGATATCCAACTTTAATCTACATTTACAGTCCAATTACACAGGATATGAGAATACTTATCTATTACAGGGTTCATCCAACTAACTAACTGTGGGTGTTCATCTCTCCACCCAACCATAGGATCAGAGGAATTCATTCTTATCACTCTAGCCACCCATGTGCCAAGCCATCATATCACTAGGGAACTCTCATAGTTTCTCAAGGATTCTTTCTCTTTTTCAGGTTATGCTCGGGTTCTGTTCTCTACAAACTCTCAAAGATATCTTTCTCTGTCATGGCCTTGGCGAGCTTTATCAAATCCCCATTTAGTATCAATTCACATCCTTCTTCTCATCATCTGCTCGAGAGATCCATGCATTATCCTCTCTGTCTATCTATGTTTTCCATTGTATCTATTTTCCATATCTCTTTTCCCAGGATGGTTCTCGACCTATCTTGTTCCTTCTGTCACAAGGGAACTCAGGTCAGCCTGGTCCGCCAAACCCTGCGGTACTTTGGGATGACATTATTTATTCATACCATGCTTCCATTAATGGGGTGGTTGATGGTTCAACCACCGGTCCTTTCTTCATTAATTGATTCCTCCTTGAGAATCGGAGGAGATTTATTATCCTCATCAAAGGGAAAATTTGGGGTCATTTGTCATAATGAACCCTCTCTATATTTTTCCCATTCTTTCCTCTAGTCATATCATGGCCAATACTTCGAGGCTTCACCCCCACAGTCATTCATTAGAAGTTTCAAGAATAATACATTTAAATTGTTCCCATGCCATAACATGGTAATTATAATTAATGATTAATTACAAGTTGGGGGAAACAGGGGTGTTACAATTCCCTCCCTCTTAAAAATGAATATAATCCTCGGTGTTCTTTCTTAGAAAAACCTATCACGCCTTTCCCATTTATCCACTTCAGAAGTCTTGACCTTCATCCTCGGTCTGGTCCTTTTTCAGACTCTTAATCTTCATCACCTACCTTCAATAATTCTTGGGAAAAAATCGCATTAATCATAGTCTCACACGAAATCATTTTACCGTTGTTCAAAATTCAAGAGGAAACTTTCATAATCTAGCACAATACCTATATGTGGAGTTTGTGGATTTGTATCCACTTGATTTTCTTGTTATCCAGGCTTACTATTTTTCATGACATACCCATTGTGTGCATGATCCCAATCAATAGTTTAAAAGAACTATCAGAGTCTCCTCTTCTTTGCAGTCACTCAGCCTCCAAGCCCAGGCTCATGCATCCCCTTCTCTTCTATAAAGTTCCTCGGGTAATCCATATTTCCTTTCCAAGTATCTCTCGCATAGGAATAATTTCAGAGACTTCATCAATCCTTAAATTCTAGGTGTCCCTCATACTTTCTCTACCGAGGCATCCCTCCTGCTTGTGTTACCTCAACACAACATATTCCAGGTGATCATGACTTACCACAGGGTTCTCATATCTCAAAAGTGGCCTCTTTCATGCTTTTCAACTTGACAACCTTCATCTTCCCTTTCTGGAGAGATATTTTCTTCTCACTCATATCACAAGTATACAAAAAATCATGAGTCATCATCATAAATTCTAGATTCAATTTTTCTTTTTGGTAAATCTGTCACCCACAGATTTCCAAATTCCACATTTTTTTTTCAGATCTTTTCTGTAGGGAACCAGATGCACCAATTATGGGATTTTCCTTCCAATAGTAGTTTGGATCAGTAGGCAATTTTGGTCTTCCTTATGGGCTTAAAACACTTCCATATACAAGACCCTTTGCTTCCTGCAATTTCAACATTCCTCAGCCAAACAAGTTGTTAGTTCTCATGCACATTATATGTTCATTGCACACTTGCAGTAGTTCACAAACAATTTCATGACTGTGCATACTAACAATCAAATGCATTTTCTTCAAGAAAATACCATTCGTTGTGGTTTGGCTCAATAGGTAATTAGTCTTCCTTATGGACTTATATCACTTCCATATCCAAGAGTCTTTTCTTCATTCACTTTCAAATTCAATCAACCAACCAAATTGTTTGTTTCCCATCCACATATATTTTCAATGCACCTTTATAACATCATCACAAACAATTCTTAAATTGTGCATGCTAACAATCAAATCATTTTTTTATCTATTCGGCGATATAAAGAAATAAAGGAAATTTCATTCCTTACAGATGCATCAGTTAAGTACATCAACTTTTCTAGATGCAATTCAACATTAAGTGAATTTAATCAATGTGTCAATGTGCATGGCCACATTCACACATAATGTGCCCTTGTATTGTTTTCAGATTATCACTTTTTAGGTTAGGCACTCCTGCCAAGGTGTGTTTAAATTCAACCAAATTATTACCATATGGATTCTTTATCCATATTTATTATTTTAGCAAAACCATATTTTCTTCTCTAAATTGATCACAGCCTTAAAATCGTCATTCATGAAACTCCAGGTTTCACATTTATGCCTTTAATCATTCCTTTGATATCCATATAATGTACTTCAAATTTTTGGAAGCTCCACCTTTCACGCAAATATGCATTTCCTCGAGCAATTCCATGCAATGTGCTAGCTATGAGAACCTTTATTCCCTTAGACCGAGTCCTTGCGACCGCAGTCTAACACATCGTTTAAAATATATCTTCCTTGACTATCCTGGAAGAACTCCATTTTCTCTCCATGTCACCGAGAATTGTGACCTCATATCTATTCTTTTCAGGCGATACCCAAAACACCTCTCCTCAATTCATTCAGAGTGCCAAGTCTCTCGACTACACAATCTTAAGGCACATGTCCAGAGAACATCAACAGTTCTGATTTACTTTGGGACTTCACACTTCATTGAATTCCAAAGTACTCACAAATCAAAACCTCTGTAGTGAAATCCTTCTAGAGTGTCAGATATTCTGACACTTTCCCTCCTATATTCAACGGTCACGTTGGATTCTTGTGCTTCGGCCTTCAGGAGTTCTCCATCCACGCGACTCCAAATTCTCCGAAGTGGTTATCCTCTGAAACAAAATAACTGTTGACACTTGTCCTCTGCTGATGGAAAACTTCGATGATATACGATGCTCTAACCTTCGAGATTTATTTCTCTAACCAACTTTGCTTTTCTCCCTGAGTGACTTTCTTCGAAGTGGCAGATCTTTTGTAATGAATCCTTTTTCCAACAGATGGTTGGGATGACTTTGTGACTTTGGCCTTCAAGAATCCTCACACCTCCATTCTTCAACTCTTCCAGAGAACTATTTCTCCGTAGTGTGGGATATTGCGACGCCTGTCCTTACCAATGGACGACTCAGATCTGTTCTAGATCCTGACTCTTAGAGAGTCTTTCCACCCTTCTTCTCTCACTCCTCTGAAATGTAGGATCTCCTGCCACGTGTCTTCGACTGATATCTGCTCTGCTACTTTTGGATTCAGTGATTTTCGAAGCACCAAGCTTCAAATCCTCTGGAGTGGATCTCCTCCGGATTTAACGATATACCGACACACGTCCTGGTTGATGGATGGCTAAGATATCCTTCGGCTCCCCGCGACTTCGGAAGTCTTCAACCTCTTACACCTACTTCACTTTGGTGTGTTAAACCTCCAAAGTATAAGATCTGGTGCCACATGGCTTTTATGATGGATGCTCTAGAAGAGTCCTGAAGGATCCCTAGATCCACGGTCCACATTACTTCATGACTATGGTCTTCGGGAGGTCTTGACATTACAACACCCTTGTCCTCCTGAAATGGTCAATGCCATACTGACTACATCATAGATCCAAGGTTCAGGATAGTTCCCAAGAATCCTCAGATCTATGGCCCAGATTTACTTTGAGACTTCAGGGGATTCACTTCCTTCAAAACAAATATACCCAATTCATTGGGCCCGCGAAGTTTGAAGGGCTCAAAGGACTAACATATGCATCCCTTCTCTAGATATGACAATCGTGAAGAGCTACAACTTGTCCCGAACTAATCTCATCCATTCATCTTCCAAACGAAAGAATATTCCCTTTTGAGACTTGAATCTCTCTATTCTTCCCGAGCTTCATCAACTCTAAAGTACTTAGGAAATTTTTGTTATTTCTCTTTTTCTTGACACTTAGAGGGATCTTTCACACACCTCTTGTGCTCATTCATCACTCTAGAAATTAAAGGTTCTCGATCTCTTCCCACCTCAGAGAGAGCCTATGCATACATGCACTATCTCTCCTGAGATTTAACAGACTCCTTCCTCCAAGGGGCTCATAATCACTAGGAGTGTCGACATGCAGACGTGAAACTATGGACAAGGTTGACGAACTCACAGTTCATTTATGTAGCTTAAGCCACCACAAGGCTCAAGAATTTATGAGACCAAGTCATGCCCGAACCATATAATTTCTTACTTTCCTAAATAGACAATCAAGCAGAAATAAAAGGGATACAATATAACCATTAAGAAGACAAGCACATCCCTAAAACATTCATAGGATATCCAACTTTAATATACAGTTATAGTCCAATTACATAGGATATGAGAATACTTATGTATTACATGTGGGTGTTCACCTATCCACCCAACCATAGGGTTAAAGGCATTCATTCTTAGAACCTTGGCCACCCCCGTGACAAGCCATGATATCACCAAGGAACTCTTGCAGTTTCTCAAAGATTCTTTCTTTGTTTCAACTTGTGCTCGGGTTTTGTTCTCTTCAAATTTTCAGAGATCTCTTTCTCTGTCATGGCCTTGGTGAGGTTTATCAGATCATTCCTTAGCATCAATCTCATGGCCTTCTGGTCATCATCTGCTAGATATTTTCGCTCATTATCCTCTCTGTCAATCTATGTTTTTCCTTGTTTCTATTTTCTATATCTCTTTTCCCAGGATGGTTCTTGACCTATCATGTTCCTTCTGTCAAAAGGGAACTCGGGTCAACCTGGTCTGCCAGACCTTGCAGTACTTTGGGCTGACATTCTTTATTCAGACCATGCTTCCATTCATGGGGTGGTTGATGGTTCAACCACCGATCCTTTCTTCATTAATGGATTCCTCCTTGGGAACTAGAGGTGGTTTATTATCCTCATCAAAGGGAAACATTGGGGTCATTTGTCATAATGAACCCTCTGTATAGATTTCCCATTCTTTCCTCTAGTGATATCATGGCCAATACTTTGAGGCTTCACCCCCACAGTCATTCATTAGTAGTTTAAATTATAATAAATTTACATTGTTCACATGCCATAGCATGGTAATTATAATTAACGATTAATTACAGGCTGGAGGAAACAGGGGTGTTAAAATTCCCTCCCCCTTAAAAAGGAACACCGACCTGGGTGTTCTTTCTTAGAAACACTTGGCATGCGTTTCTCATTCAACCACTTAAGAAGTATTAACCTTCATCCTCGGTCAGGTCCTCTTTCAGAATCTTAATATTCGTCACCTGCCTTCAATAATTCTTGGACAACAAGAACATTTATCATAGTCTCATGCAAAAACATTTTACTGTTGTTCAAAATTCAAGAGGAAAATTTCATAATATAGCACAATACCTATCTGTGGAGTTTTTGGATTTGTATCCACATGATTGTCTTGTTATCCAGGCTTAATGTTCTTCCTTGACATACCCATTATGTGCATGATCCAAATCAATAGTTTACAAGAACTATCATAGTCTCCTCTTCCTTGTAGTCACTCTCCCTCTAGGACCAAGCTCATGCATCCCCTTCTCTTCTATACAGTTCCTTGGGTGATCCATCTTGCCTTTCCAAGGATTTCTCGCATAGGAATAATTTCATAGACTTCATCAAGCCTTATAGTCGATACGTCCCTCATAATTTCTCTACCGAGGCGTCACTCCGGCTGGTGTTACCTCAACACCACATATTCCACGAGATCATGACTTACCATGGGGTTATCATATCTCAATAGTGGCCTCTTTCATGATTTTAAGCTCTGCATACTTCATCTTCCCTTTCTGGACATATCTTTTCTTCTCCCCCATATGATAGGTATACATAAATCCATGAGTCATCATCATAAATTCTAGATTCAGGTTTTTATTTTATTTTATTTATTTTTTGTAAATCTATCACCCATAGTTTTCCAAATTCCACATTTTGTTTTCAAATCTGTTACGTACGGAACCACATCCACTAATTATGGGATTTTCCTGCCCATAGTATTTTGTCTCAACATACAATTTTGGTCTTCCTTATGGACTTACCACACTACCATATCCAAGACCCTTTGTTTCCTGCAATTTCAACATTCCTTAGCCAAAGAAGTTGTTAGTTATCATGCACATTATATGTTCATTGCACACTTGCATTAGTTCAGAAATAATTTCAAGATTGTGCATACTAATAATCAAATGCATTTTCTTCAAGAAAATACCATTCCTTGTCATTTGGCTCAGCAGGTAATTGATGCAGGAGCATCTCAAGCGAGCCAGTGCGGAGTCCAACAACAGTTGAAAAAGCGCCCAACACCAATTTTGAGAATGTTTTAGAACCTTAAATGAAACAATTAAGTGAAGACACACTTTTATAATGTAATCGGACCTTGAGCGAATTGCTCTCGTCCTTAGTAGGTAGGAGGCATTTATGGTAGTTAATGCAAGTAGATAGAATTCAATTCTAGATTAGACAGTTTAGAATGAGAGAGGGAAATGGGATATAGACACCCTCATTGTGTATTGTAACATTAGCATGAAGATTATTATGAAGAGAAGAAGAGAGTTGTGTAGCAGACTCCATGTATAGAAGTTCTGAATTAATATAAGAAAGTTGTGATTCAGACTCATGGTGTTCATATATTCTCTGTGTATGCATATTTGAATGTTATGCTCATGAATGTTTAACTCTTTCTGTCATGCAATTGATTTTATGCTATGTATAAATTATTTCTTGTTGAATGTTTGAAATATGAGAGGAAAGGGAAAAGGAATGAGTTTCCATTGTTTCTCTATCTGAGCAAGAGTTCTTGCAAGGAGTGTAGTTGAATTGTCTACAGGGAGTGCGTCAACAAAGTGTTCAGAGGTTTGTCTCTAAAAGCTTAGGAGAGACATCTTTTGTTCTCATTCACTTAGAAGTGCGGTTATGCATAGGAGCCGTGTAAGGAGTGCGCAGGACAAGTAAAGTCTCAGAGTTGTGAACCTGAATGAATTATTGAGAGACTGTTGCTATAGGTGTGCGCAGAGTCGAAGGGAGTCAAGCATTTGGAAGTGCTTGAAAGGTTGTCGCAAGGATTCTCTGAAAGGTTCAGAGTTGGAGAAAGTTCAGAAAGATTTGAAACCTTGAAAGTTTGAAGAAAGGCGTAGCGATGTCGGACCGTTGGAATATAGATTCTCAGAGGGAGACGGATGCTCAAAATTCTCTGAGGAGAAATCACGAAGTCTCATGAGCCGTTAGATCTCGCGGATGAGCAGGGTAGTTACAATGAATGTTTCTAAAGGTTCTAAGCTCAGGAGGAGTAGGACCGTAGATACAAGCCACAAGGGTCGTTGGATTTGCAAGAGGATTCCTATTTCGGGATTTTGTAGGTGGAAGTCCCATAAACTTTGCAACGGGAATCACGATATCACGAAACACGAAGTCTCGAAGGCTAAAAGGATGGTGTGGGACTAGAGAAGTCAGTGAGGCAGACAGGTGGCATACTATCAGCACGTAATTAAACTCCGTTGACCATTTCGGAGTTTTGCAAGTCGAAGTTCCGAAAGCTTTGCATTAGGACTCGCGAATTCGCGAAGTGCGAAGTCCTGAAACAATGAGAAGTGTAGTTGTGGGGCCAGTGCTGAGAAACGTGTCGGAGTTTGACATTTCAGAATTTCAGGGAATATAGTATCGGGATTTTGGGGTTCGTGGAGCGGAGTTGCATGTCATCGCAACTCGCAAACTCATGAAAGCCGAAAAGCTGGAGTTGATATCAGAGTTTCGGGGGTCATAGTGAGCAAGTGCTCGACCTCAGGATTCGTGATATCGTGAAGTCCGATTCCCCGAAGTGTGAGGGAGGAATTCTCACAAGGTTTCACTGTGGGTGCGGATTTCCCGAAAGGGAAATAAAGGAGCCATTTCTGAAAGCTCTTCGGCTAAGGAGAGAAGAATGATCTTGTTGGTGAGTTCCTTCCAACCTGCGGGTTGTAGAGGAGGGCTCTGACGCCGTCAGTTTTGGTATCAAAGCGCATAAAGGTTCTTTTATTTCTGTAGCAGAGAAAAGAAGAATTCACCATGCCACCAAGGAGAAGGGACAAACAAACACCCGATCATCCAGAGGATAGGTAAATTCCACGAAGAATGCGTAGGCAGATGACTGATCCAGCCATGGAGAGAGAGATGCATGATCTACGAGAAAGACTCGAAGACATGGAGACAACACAGAGATGCAAAGTCAGTGCTGGGATATTAGTGATTCCGAAAGTGAAATTGAGGCTGAACATGAAGAAGAAGTTGTAGCTGAAGATGCAGCAAATGAACGTTTGATCAGAGATATTGCAAGAATGGGTGAAAAAGAGAAAATGGACATTCCAGTTTATGAGGGAAACTTGGATGCAAAGGAGCTTCTAGACTGGATTAGAGCCCTGGACACATACTTTGACTATGAATATGTCGAAGAGGACAAGAAGATCAAACATGCTGTCACGAGGTTGAAGGGACATGCAACATTGTGGTGGGATGAACTACAAGATGACAGACGTTGCAAGGGAAAGCAAAAGATCAAAAGATGGGATAGAATGATTGCGAAGATGAAGGCAAAATTCATCCCCAGAGATTACCAGATTACTCTGTTCAGGAGAATGCAAATCCTGAGACAGAAGCTGATGACAGTGAAAGAATACACTGAAGAATTCTATAAGCTGAACATCAGGGCAGGACATCGGGAGAGCGATGATGAAAAAGTTTCCAGATACCTGAATGGCCTGAGATATGATATTTAGGATGAGATGAGCATGGTAACCATCCGAACGGTGGAAGATGCTTATCATATGGCTCTAAAAGCTGAAGAGAAGTTGAGCCGAAAGAAGGGTCAGAGAGGCTGAGGAAGAAGTCAACCCAGAGGCAAATCAGTTGCCCAGGATAAATATCAGAAGCCCAAGG
>SNQJ01S0074845.1:18488-35488 GCA_010110895.2 Picea sitchensis
TCCAATCAAGGATAAGGAGGTGAAACCGGAAGTAAACAACGCAATACTTCTCATGAGTGGGAAGGAAATTCTTACAGAGGTTAATAAGAAGGACGATCCGTAATTCATTGTGGTCGGGAAATCGAAGATTGTTTTAACCAGCACGAGAGTCGATGATTTACCAGAAGAGATTCAGGAACTGCTGGAAGAGTTCGTTGACATAGTACTGGACAAACTACCTCGTTCGTTGCCACCGTTCAGAAGTGTGAGTCATCATATTGATCTCATACCAAGAGCCAGTTTGAAAAATAAATCCGCGTACATATTGACACTGCAAGAGAATGAAGAGGTCAAAAGACAAGTCCAGGAGTTGTTGGACAAAGGTTTGGTCAGAGAAAGCTTGAGTCCATGTGTTGTTCCAACAGTACTCAGTACGAAGAAAGATGGAGACTGGAGGATGTGTACTGACTTGAGGGCGATTAACAAGATAACCATTAGGTACCAATTTCCATTGCCAAGGATGGATGATTTGATGGATTTCTTGAGTGGAGCAAAGTATTTTTCAAAGATTGATTTGAAAAGCGGTTATCATCAAATCCGCATGAGAGAAGGTGATGAATGGAAGACATCATTCAAAACAAATGAAGGGTTGTATGAATGGATTGTTATGCCGTTTGGCTTAACAAATGCGTCGAGTACCTTCATGAGGTTGATGAACGAAGTCCTGAGGGAGTTCATCAAAAAATTTGTCATTGTGTATTTGGATGACATACTGATTTTCAGGAAAACAGTGGCAAAGCATCTAAATCATTTGGCTACAGTAATGCAAAGACTACAATAGGAGAAGTTGTTGATAAACATGAAGAAATCGTCATTCATGAAGATAGAGCTCGTTTACTTAGGATTCGTTGTTTCTGCAGATGAGTTGAGGATGGATCCAGATAAGGTGGAGGTAATCAAAAATTGGCCATCATCGAAGAGTATATTTGAGGTGAGAAGTTTTCACGGATTGGCTAGTTTCTACCAAAAAATCATTAGGAATTTTAGTGGAATTAGTGCACCGATGATGGACACAGTGAAGAAAAGACACAAGTCTTTTCACTGGACTCAAGAGGATGAGAAGAGTTTTAATCTGTTGAAGAGGAAGATTACAGAACAACCAATTCTGGTGTTACTGGATTTCCAAAAGACATTTCAAGTGAAATGCGATGCAAGTGGGTTTGCAATAGGGGCAGTCTTGAGTCAAGAAGACATGCCAATAGAATACTTCAGTGACAAGCTGAATGAAGCGAAGGTGAAATAATCCACTTATGATAAGGAGTTTTATGATATCATCCAGGCATTGAAAAAATGGAGACATTACTTGATCCCGAAGGAGTTTGTCTTGTACAGTGACAATCATGCATTGCAGTTTCTGACTCAACAGGAAAAGTTGAATCAGAGACATGTTAAATGGGTTGAGTATATGCATAATTTCACTTTTGTGATTAAACATATTTCTAGTACTGCAAACAAATTTGTTGATGCTTTGAGCAGGAAGTGTTTGCTATTGCAGGAGTTTAAAGTCAAAACTTTGGTTTTTTATGATCTCAGGGACATGTACAGAGATGATTCAGATTTTAAGGAGGTGTATGAAGCAGTTGAGAATCCAATTCTCAGGAATAGAAGCAAATGGGCAGAATACATGATCCAAGAAGGATTATTGTTCAATGGTAATAAACTGTGTATTATGAAATGCTCCATGAGGGAGAACTTGTTGAAGGAGAAACATAGTGGAAGATTGGCAAGGCACTTTGGTCACGGCAAGACGTTCACAAAGTTGAATGAATCATATTTTTGGCTAGGAATGCGAGCATACGTCAAAATATTTGTGGACAGATGCATAATTTGTCAGCATTCGAAGGGAAGGAAATAGAATGCGGGGTTTTATCAACCATTGCCCATACCTTAGAGGTTGTGGGATGCAATTAGCATGGATTTCATGTTGGGTTTTCCAAGAACGCAAAGAGGATTTGATTCAATCTTTGTGGTGGTGGATAGATTTTCCAAGATGGCACACTTCATTCCATGTCAGAAGATCAGTGATGCAACTCACATTGCGAATCTGTTTTTCAAAGAGGTCATTCGACTTCATGGCTTACCAAGGAGTATAGTTTCAGATCGAGAAACTAAGTTCGTAGGACACTTTTGGAGGACCTTATGGAAGAAGCTGGGAACTAACTTGTCATTTAGCTCGGCTTATCATCCTCAGACGGATGGATAGACAGAAGTGGTGAACAAAAGTCTGGGAGACTTGCTAAGAAGCTTGGTGACAAAACACCACAGCCAATGGGACCACATATTACCACAGGCAGAGTTTTCTTATAATGACTTAGTTAACAAGAGCACAGAGCAAAGTCCATTTTAGATTGTCTATGGCATGTAGCTGAGAGGAATTTCTGAATTGAGAAATTTAGAACAAAATGCAACTAGCAGCGCTAGTGCAGAAGAATTCACAGAGGCGATGAAAGAACTTCACAGTCGGGTGAGGGAGAATTTATAGAGTTCGAGCCAGGAATATAAGCACAGAGCAGATCAGCACAAGAGACAACTTCAATTTGAGGTTGGTCATTTGATTCTAGCACATTTGAGAAAGGAAAGGTTCCTGAGAGGAACATATAATAAGTTGAAGATGAAGAAAATTGGACCATGTAAGGTCTTGAAGAAATTTGGGGCGGATGCTTATGAGATTGAATTACCCGATGGGATCAGAATTTCTCCGATATTCAATATCTCAGAATTGTACCCATATAAGGCTAAGGAAGAAGGGATGGAAAATGAGTAGTTAGTGATCCAGTGTACAAAGCAGATGCTAGTTGCAGATAATTCGCAAATGGAGTGCATATTGGACAAAAGGGTGAGAAAGAAGACCAGGCAAAAGCAATACTTTGAATATTTGGTCAAGTGGAAAGGCCATCGAGTTGAAGATGCCAGAGGGAGACCCAAGCATAGATCCAGAAGCTTGGACACACAGTGCGCGAGCTCATGGACAGGAGCCCATGAAAATTTTCAAGCGAGGGAGTATGATGCAGAAGCATCTCAAGCGACCTAGCGCGGAGTCCAAGAATAGTTGGAAAAGCACCCAACACCAATTTTGAGAATGTTTTAGAACCTTAAATGAAACAATTAAGTGAAGGCGCACTTGTATAATGTAATCAGACCTTGAGCAAATTGCTCTCGTCCTTAGTAGGTAGGAGGTATTTATGGTAGTTAATGCAAGTAGATAGAATTCAATTATAGATTAGACAGTTTAGAATGAGAGAGGGAAATAGGATATAGACACCCTATCTGTGTATTGTAACATTAGCATGAAGATTATTATGAAGAGAGTGTAGAAGAGAAGCAGAGAGCTGTGTAGCAGACTCCATGTACAGAAGTTCTAAATTAATATAAGAAAGTTGTGATTTAGACTCATGGTGTTCATATATTCTCTGTGTATGCATCTTTGAATGTTATACTCATGAATGTTTTACTCTTTCTATCATGCAATTTCTTTTATGCTATGTATGAATGATTTCTTGTTGAATGTTTGAAATCTGAGAGGAAAGGGAAAAGGAATGAGTTTCAATTGTTTCTCTATCTGAGCAAGAGTTCCTGCAAGGAGTGCAGTTGAATTGTTCACAGGGAGTGCATCGAAAAAGTGTTTAGAGGTTTGTCTCTGAAAGATCAGGAGAGATAGATTTTGTTCTCATTCACTCAGAAGTGCGGTTAGGAATAGGAGTCATGCAAGGAGTGCCCAGGCCAAGTAAAGTCTCAGAGTTGTGAACCTGAACGAAGTATTGAGAGACTGTTGCTGCAGGTGTGTGAAGAGTCGAAGGGAGTTAAGCATTTGGAAGTGCTTGAAAGGTTTCCACAAGGAGTGCGAGCAGGGATTCTCTGAAAGGTTCGGAGTTGGAGAAAGTTCGGAAAGATTTGAAACCTTTAAAGTTTGAAGAAAGGTGTAGCGACGTCAGACTGCAGGAAGACAGATTCTCAGAGGGAGACGGACGGTCGAAATTCTCTGAGGAGAAATCGCGAAGTCCCATGAGCTATTAGATCTCACAGAGGAGCAGGGTAGTTACAACGAATGTTTTGAAAGGTTCTAAGCTTAGGAGGAGTAGGACCATAGATCGAAGCCACAAGGGCCATTGGATTTGCAATCAGATTCCTATTTCGGGATTTCATAGGTGGAAGTCCCGTAAACTTTGCAATGGGAATCGTGATATCACGGAACGCGAAGTCCCGAAGGCTAAAAGGACAGTGTTGGACCAGAGGAGTCAGCGAGGCGGAAAGGTGGTGTACTATCGGCACAGAATTAAACTCCGTTGACCATTTTGGAGTTTCGCAAGTTGAAGTTCTGAAATATTTTCATTAGGACTCGCGAACTCGCGAAGTCAGAAGTCCCGAAACGGAGAGAAGTGTAGATGTGGGGCCAACATCGAGAAACGTGTCGAAGTTTGACATTTCAGAATTTCGGGGAATATAGTATCGATATTTCGGGGTTCGTGGAGCGTAGTTGCATGTCATCGCAACTCGCAAACTTGCGAAAGTCGAAAAGACAGAGTTGATATCGGAGTTTCAGAATTCGAGATTCGGGGGTCATAGTGAGCAGGCGCTCGACCTCAGGATTTGTGATATCGAGAAGTCTGATTCTTCGAAGCCCGAGGGAGGAATTCTCATGAGGTTTTATTGTAGGTGCGGATTTCCTGAAAGGGAAATATAGGACCCATTTCCGAAAGCTCTTCAGCTAAGGAGAGAAGAACGATCCTGTTGGCAAGGACCTTCCGACCTAAGGGTTGTATAGGAGGGTCGCGACGCCGTCAGTGATTAGTATTCCTTATGGACTTATAGCACTGCCATATCCAAGACTCTTTTCTTCCTACACTTTCCACTTCAATCAGCAAAACAAATTCTTATTTTTCCATGCACATATATTTTCAGTGCACCTTTCTAACATCATCACAAACAATTCTTAAATTGTGCATGCTAACAATAATATCACTTTTTATCTATTCGAGGATATAAAGAAAAGAAGGAAATTCCATTCCTTACACATGCATAAGTTAAGTACATCAACCTTTCCAAATGAAATTCAACATTAAGTGAATTTAATCAATGTGTCAATGTCCATGGCCACATTCACACACAATGCGCCCTTGTATTGTTTTCAGATTATCTCTTTTCAGGTTAGGCACTCATGCCAAGGTGTGTTTAAATTCAAACAACTTATTACCATATGGATTCTTTGTCCATATTTATTATTTTAGCAGAACCATATTTTCTGCTTTGAATCGATCACATCCCTAAAATCGTGATTCATGAAACTCCAGGTTTCACATGAATTCCTTTAAGCATTCCTTTGACATCCATATAATGTATGTAAAATTTTCAGAAGGTCCCCCTTTCATGCAAATATGCATTTCCTCGAGCAATTCCATGAAATGTGATAACTATGAGCACCTTTATTCCCTTATACCTAGTCATCACAATCATAGTATAATGCAAAGTTTAAACTCTATCTTCCTTGACTGGCCCAGAGGAACTCCATTTTCTCTCCATGTGACCGAGATTTGTGACCTCAGATCTATTCTTTTCAGATGTTGCCCTTTCATCTCTTGTGTCCATGTTCTATGATCCTATCTAAACCCCTTGTCTGCAATTTGACAGTGAAGATCTGTATTCCCCCAGATCCAATGGATGCAAGGGATTGCAGAACCTCAACTATATCGTAGTTTAATTATCCTTTCGATCTTCGCAATGGATACGAGCCGTCAGATCTATGATCAGATCCCAAACTCCAAACAATTATATATTGAATTTAAATTATGAGTACAGGTCTCGACATTAACCCGTGTGCATATGCAATCTCCAAAATGATCATGGGTCATTGAAATTAACCCTCGATCATTTTTAATGACATGATTTCCAGACAATAATGATAATTCCAACACAGAAGTGTTTGACGAAGAATTTAGGTTGATACAAAGCTTTGATGTGCTAAAATCAACCACATAACCCAATCAGAGTACGTGTTTTACACAGCATTAATGTGTGGGTTCCTTTCAGGTTCTTCCACCGATCATTCAGAGATCGACGGTTGACAATGATTGTGGAATCCCAATATGATATCTCTTTATCAGAGAGTTCAGTCTCCGCAATATAAAAATTTATTTCCCAACTCTTTTCATTTTGTTTGTTGATTCTTCGCCCTGACAAGATCAACGAAGTTGGTTGATTGCATGCCATGAACTAACACGTCCGTTAATTTCACCTTGGCACTCCACAATGATACCCACCCATCGATCAATGTTCAGAGATTGAAATTTCACAGTGATTGTGGGGCCCAATCAGGGAAATGTTCACCTGACTCTGTCTAATCATGGTCGTTGATCTTCCACGACAACGAGATCAACGACATTGGTGGATTGTAGGCCATGAACAAGAACATCTGTTAATTTCACCTTCGCACTGCGCAATAATCCCCAAACGTCGATCAAATCGAATCAATGGTATATGATCCTTTAACTCCATTGGATATTGCATTCGATTTGATGACTGTGATTGGTGTTACCTCCAACGAGTGTCTCACATTCATATCCTCTATCAGTTTCTTGAGTATCCTAATTCGATCATGGTTTTCTTCTTGAAGCATACTCTACTTGGGTATCTAAGGCATACTACTAGCTTTCCTTAACATGGTTTTAACCAACCCTATTCAATCAAACGTACTCGTTTATAGATTCCTTAGTCTTCTATTCATTATATGATGCTTTCAAAATGTAATCGAGGATTCTTATATATATGATCTTGCAGCTCACTGCTTAGTTCTTAGCAGTGATTAAGGTTGTGATTTTTTCCTCCTGACAGAGTTTTCACATAGTTCTCTCAAGGGGAACTCGATCAACATGCATCTTAATTATTACATGTCCATTAGTATCTTTGATGGCCTCAACCTTGAGTTAGATTTAGTTGTGTACCCAATATTTCATAAGGAATATAAACATGCATCTTTGTCATGCGTCCAAATTATGTACCCACACATATTCTGGTTTTGTTAACTTACATCCATGATGTGATTAACCATATTCATATTCATAAGACTATGTGTAGCTTCCATAGGTATATTTTATAGCCCACCTACATCTCTATTTTAAAATCAATCAACTCATGATTGTTCACAATCTTCTCATGTGACCCTGAAAGGAAGAATCATTTGCCTCTTATCCTAACAACAAACCAGCCTTGATCATTTACTCTTTCATTTATTTATACTCATCTTTCGTGAGGGAATGAAGTGCATTCCCCCTTAATCTATCATTCAATATAGAACTTTCATGACTCGTTAAAAATGGAGTCAACCATGCATTCATTGTAATCACTTAATCTTGGCAAGTGAAATTATTTCCTTACATATCACTCATCGAGGCAACCATATTATGCCTTTAGTATACATATATCCTTACATCATCCATGTGCATCATTTACATAGGACCTCCAAGGATATTGTTTTCCTCCTTATGATAAGCCTCATAGGAACACTCAACACCGAGCTTCCCTCTCAGGAGATATCTTGTAGTCATTCACAAGATATCCACTTGGCATTTTAACATGCATAGTCATAACTATGTTTCCCTTCACTAGGGTCCAACTATACCTATATGGCCACCATCCACCAGTGGATGTCATTTTGATCCATTGGCTTGTAGAAGTGCCTCAACACTTCCTTTACCACCTTTAGGATGAACATTTAATCAACCATTCTACCTTAATTAGAATAATTTTTTAATGTCTAATAAAAATTGGACTATTCCCTTAAGGCCCAAATGCAATTTTGAGTTATGTTACTTACTAAGTATCCTAGTTCAGAAATCCACAATGTGTTTATGTCAAGATCAGTCTTGACCATTACACCTAGGATTCTTCCTTCTGTTCAACAACTGTTAGGGACAGAGGCCACTCTCCTCCTCCCACAAGAACTCTCGCAAATTAATTTCCTATCCACCAAGCAAGGGAGGTTGTTGTGATTTCTCACTCAATCACTCTATATTTCTACAACTCTGTTTATCATCTTGATTAGAAAATTCCTTCCCAGCAATTCTTGTTCCTAGAACAAAATTTGTTTCTGAGTTCCCTTTGAAACCCGAGAGTTGTGCATGCTCTCCCTTTTCAAGTAATGGTCACCAGACTCATTCCTCTGATCGTGAGGGTTTATACACATATACAAGTTTTAACCCTTCATTAAAGAAAAAATTATTACTCCTACAGATCCTTTCCATCCGTTCACATCCAAGTCTTTCTATTAGTTCCCATCAACATAATCCCACTCGTGTAGGATCGATTATCATTTCCCAAAGAAATGATAGGCTTTATTTACCACAAACTAGCATGATTCAATATCGTTGGGAAAAATGCCAACTGTATTTAAATCTGCATCCTTAAATTACTTCAAAAATGTTTTCATACGACTCATGGATGAGCCCAAGTAGGCCAAGTTTTGTTTCCGTGCTCTAATACCAATTTGTAACACACCCATGGTGGGGGTGCCAAAATTTCATTCTCCTTAATTAATCAAATCCTCCATCCAGGGTCTCTATCACATCCTTCTCGTCTAGAGATTTCCAACCACCACCTCCATGCTCAAAACCAAGCCCAAAACTAGAAGATATACCTCCCCCAAGATCCTCGGGTGTTCATTGGTGGAGGCCACGTGGATTAAATATGGATCCAACTCATTATGACTCATTATAATTTCTTCGATATCAAAGAGCTTCCAACATTCCTAAATCTATGGCGGAGATCCATCCACCAACCAATCCCATGACTGGGCTTGATCCTCAACTAACTCACAAGGTAGCGGGGAATTCAACGTTCAACCTTCAGATTTGAATTACAGGCCTAACCCCTTCCTTCTATCTACAATCTCATACAACCTCGGTCTATTACCAGGCGCAAATACAACAAGTGTGTATCTTGGTGCTTCAGAGCTTCGGGCTTCGTATGTTTTCAACTTATGACACCAAAAATCTCCTGAATTGTCGAATCCATGAATTTTGGGTATGCCACGGGGATAAACAGTTGTCGTTCTCTATCAAGATCAACGTCCCATGATTACTTCGGGCCTTCGGGCTTGGGATAATTCCAAAACACCTCTCCTGAAGTCTTCCGGAGCGACAAGTCTCTAGACTGCACGATCTTATGCCACGCTTCCATAGAACATCAACGACTTTGATTTACTTCGGGACTTCGTGCTTCAAAGAATTCCAAAGTACTCACAAATGCCAAACTTTGAATTTAAATCCTTCTGGAGTGCCATATCTTCTAACACACACCCTCCTCTATTCAACGATCACGATGGACTCCGATGCTTCGACCTTCGGGAGTTCTCCATCCACGCGACCCCACTTTCTCTGAAGTGGTTATCCTCCAAAATGAAGGATATATTGACACCTATCCTTTGCTGACAGACGGCTCTGATGAACTCCAACACTCCAGCCTTCGGGATTTTTTTCTCTAACCAACTCCGATTTTCTCCAGAAGTGGATTTTCTATGAAGTGGTAGATGTTCCTCCACGTGTCCTTTTTCCAATGAAGGGTTGGGGTGACTTTGACACTCCGACCTTCTGGAATCCTCGTACCTTCACTCTTCAACTCTTCTAAAGTACTACATCTCTGACTTGCGGGATATGGCGACACCTGTCCTTACCAACAGATGGATCGGATCTGTTTCGACTATCGACTCTTCGAGATTATTTCCACCCTTCTTCTCTCACTCCTCTGAAATGTCGGATCTCCCACCACGTGTCTCTGACTGACAAATGATTGATATGTTCTCCCCTACTTCGGGCTATGGGGATTTTAGAAGCACCAAGCTTCACATCCTTCAGAGTGGCTCTCCTCCGATGTTAACGATATACTGACACACATCCTGGTTGAAGGACGATTCATATCTCCTCTGGCTCCTCGCGACTTCAGGAGTCTTCAACCTTGTACACCTACTTCCTTTCGGTGTGTTAAACCTCCATAGTATAGGATCTGATGCCACATGTCCTGTATGATGGATGGTCGAGAAGGGTCATGAAGGATCCTTAGATCCACGGTCCACATTACTTTGTGACTCTGGTCTTTGAGAGGTATTGACGTTACAACAACCGTGTCATCCTGAAATGTTGAACGCCAGACTTAATACAGTGTAGATCCGACGGTCGGGATAGCTCCTTTGAATCATCATATCTACGACCGAGATTAACTTCACGACTTACGGACTTCAGGGGATTCACCTACTCCATGATGAATATACCCAATTCGTCGGACTCCTCCGGAAATAATCTCATCCATTCATCTTTCAAACGAAAGAATCTTCCCTTTCAAGGCTTGAATCTCCCTATTCTTCCTGAGCTTCATCAGCTCTAAAGTACTTAGGCACTTTGCGCTATTTATCTTGTTCTTAACAATTAGAGGGATCTTCCGCACACCCCCTAAACTCATTCATCACTCTAGAACTTAAAGGTTCTCACTCTCTTCCCACCTTCCAGAGAGCATGTGCATACATGAACTATCTCTCCTGAGCTTTAACAGACTCCTTCCTCCAAGGGACTCAAAATGACTAGGAGTGTCGACATGCACACGTCAAATTCTGCCCAAGGTAAAAAAACTCACAGTTCATTGCTCTAGCTTAATCCACCACATGGCTTAATAATTTACGAGTACAAGTCATGTTTGAACCATATAATTTCTTACTTTCCTAAATACACAATGAAGGAGAAATAAAAGGGATACATTATAACTATTAAGAAGACATGTGATAAAACATAAACAATAATAACAACATGGAGGAAAAATCATATTAGCCAACACTTATTGTATTCACTCCAATGTTACATATTTATAGTACAATGGGTGATGCCACCTCATAGAGAGATTTGCTCTAGATCCTAAAATGAAGCATGATAACTAGTCTAGGAAATCTTAACTAAATCATTAGTCATCACTTGAGGATATATTACTAATATCCTAAATGAATAATACAAATATAGGTGACAATTTAGACTTAGTGATTGGTAAAGGTAAGCCATAGGCCAACAATCCCCCCCTCAATCACAAGTCTGATCAATAATACCAACAATTAAGCATAAACTGGTATCAATTCCAAGTCGTCATACTGAAACTCCTGAGTTGAGCCTCAATGAAGAACTGCCTGAAAAACACCAATCTGGATGTTGAATGGTTCATCTGAAATGAACTCGAAGAGAGATGAGATATGGAAGTGAACAACCATAATATCTAAACATTCCCTGATTGCTTGACAATTTGATCATTTTGCCAAGTATTTTAGCTAGAAGAATATGATGTCTTCTGTTAATTGGTGAACATGTATTATCACCACTCTACTATCAGTGCATCACTGAAGTGATATCTGAATTTGTGGTTTGGTATGACCATTGACCAATTGATACCATGTATCTGATGGTTTTTGGATAACCACTAACCAATATTGACACTTTTAGGTGTCCAACAAAATCCCAATGTATAATGTGTATGATTCAATTGCAAGTCATTGAACCATAATCCTATCAAAGCCTGTCATCTCTGGAAAATATCACTATGTAATCATGTGAGCTAGGATGCATGCAATTTGTTCACTTAATGTAAACTCCAATCTGATGAGAGCAAACCAAGAGAAGTGAATCAACTTCTAGTCTGACACATCCCTGAAAATGCCTGACAACTGAATCAAATGACAATTTGCAATGCAGAAGGATCCTCTTGTCCTCTGCTAGGTCGAATGACCATCTATGTGAACCAAATGTTCACATCATTGCTCTCAAAATCAAAATCTATATGATTCAAATTAAACTTATTGAACCATAATTCTTCCAAAGTATGTCACTTACAGATAGCAGTTTCCCATTTGGAAAATTTCATACGCATATGGCATACTTATTGTCGAAACTTTCAGTTTGACAACCATATTCAATTCCATCATCAATTCCCCCCTTGTCTGCCATCTCCGGAAAATATCACTATGTAATCATGTGAGCAAAGATGCATGCAATTTGTTCACTTTATTGTAAACTCCAATCTCATGAGAGAGAACCAAGAGAAGTTGATTCACTTCTCTTGGTTAGTCCAACACATCCCTGAAAAATGCTTGACAACTCAATCAAATGACAAGCTGTAATGCAAAAGGATCCATCTGTCTTCTGCTAGGTCTAATGACCATCTATGTGAACCAAATGTTCACATCATTGCTCTCAAAATCAAAATCTATATGATTCAAATTAAACTTATTGAACCATAATTCTTCCAAAGTATGTCACTTACAGATAGCAGTTTCCCATTTGGTGTACCCCCATACGATATGGCATACCTTTGTTGTCGAAACTTTCTGTATGACAACTATATTCAATTCCATCATCAATTCCCCCCTTTTTTAGATTAAAGGAGAGACCACAAGTGGTTTCATGAACCATCACCACTGGAATTTTAACCCCTTTAAGGTGCATGAGAGTTACATCATTGTACCCCCCCTTCTATGCTCAAGAGAGTACCATAATTGTTCCATTTGAGTACAACACAAAGTGGGCATACAGAAAAAAAAAATGTTATCTCATACCGTGAGGGCCATACCGAAAAGCTACCACAAGTGTGGACTTCCTCTTATGTGAGGTACAAAAATTTTATGATACAATATTGGTCTCTACTCGAGATTCAATTCTTTGGTAAGACTTATATAACGCTTAGGTTGTTGGTGACCACCGCCAAGGACCAATCCACCCATAGTGAATTTTCAATCTTGTAGGTTTTTTCAATGTTGAACATATGTCTGAAGAATGGCTATGCTTGCCACAATGTTGGCAAAGATGGAGATCAAAACATTGATTCTCCTTATGACCAATTTGATTACAATGTTGACACTTATCATTCTGATGTTGAATTGGAACATGTGAAAGTGAATCTTCTTGAAGGAATCCAACACTTTGGAACTTGATTGGTCTTGAATAATCAGGAATATGAAAGGTAACTTCCTTGTCATATCCAATTCTTGTTCTATATTTTTTGTAGATTATTTCTTCCCAAGGTCTGATGATGGGCTTGGAAAGAGTATTATGAACCTGTTGCTTTCAAATCCATGGAAGAGGATTTAATGCATGTTGATGCATCATTGAAAAGTTTTCTTCATTAAACTCAAAAGAAAATTCTTGAAAAGCAGGTTCAAGAATAACATTGTTTTTGTTTGCATCTGGCGTTGTCTTATTGATTTGCTCCTTCATTGACTATTGATTAAAAACATCACCATCATCATCATAGAGAGGATTGTGCTGAACATAGACTAGTTTAGAACACTTCATTGGCTGTTGATTTTTGAGATCTATCAACTCATCATTCAATAGTTTGGATAGAGATTGAAGAAGTCTAACTTTAGCTTTGGTCACTTGCAAACAAGTTAGCACTGATTGAAGATTTGTTTTGTTCAATATCACTATGTTGTATTCAGTGGTGTTTATTAGAGTGTTCAGTAACTCTAATCATTCAAGACTTCAATCCATTTCAAAAACACTAAATGAGGTCTCCTTGTGCAGGTAGATCCTGATTACAATTTGACTCGACAGAAGAAGGTTTATTTGCAACTCGCTCACTTGAACTTCACACACGCTTTTTATTCATGCTCACTTGAACTTTCCTTACTTGAACTTGCTTCTAGGAAGTTGAGGATGTCGGTTAGCACCAAAAATGCATCCCAAAGTATTACAATGATTTGAGTTTCAAGTACTCATCCTTGTCAATAACGACTCAAAATGACTCTAGGGTGTCAGGCTCAGACGAAAATGCACCTTATGAAAAATTAAATTCAACTCAACTTGATTTCAAAAAGACAAGTAAACTTACAAAGGACAATTTGCAAGTTACAATAAATCCTGATTAAGTAATCTTACAACAAACATTGTTTGCAAGTTACATTTTAGCTTCAAATGCTCCATGTGTTGAGTTTGAAAACTTTGATTTTTCCATTACTAATGTAGTTGACTACTTGAATGTTTGAGAATGTTCTTCACATATGCTTGAATGACATGAATTTGAGTTTGAACTTCATGTTTGTTGTGTTAAATGATGAATTACAATTATGATCATGTCAACACTAGACATAATTACATAAAGATTCCATAAAAAACTTACCATCACACACAACACAAAGTGTACCTAAGATCCCCTTATTCAATTTCGGGTGGATCTAGGACATAGAGAAAAAGACTTCAATTTTACTATGAGTATCTCTCTTACAATAACCGTGCTCAAATACATTTTGAAACTTTCTTGAGATCACAATGGTGTATGAATTACAAGCCTTCTTCTGGAAAACACCTATACCAAGCTAAACACACTCAAACATTTACCATAGTCCTTTCATAAGACTTCCCATCGCTTACAATGTGATCAACCATAGTCCAACTTGTTGTATGCCTTTATCATCACATCTCATTGCCAAACCTTCAATTAGATTTTTGTTCCCCTTTTTAATGAGGAAAGACCCTCTTTCTCAGTAAGAACATTAAACTTCCATCCTCTTTTACAAATTTATTTTGGATATAAATACAAAATCTCCAAAATATTGAGGATCCTCCTTATACGTCCAAAAATTGATCATAGAGAATATTTTAATAAAATATTCTTTATAACTCATATGTCATTAAAAACATATTTCAATCATATTTTAACCAAAAACATGGATAGTAATATATAACCCAAAACAAATTTACTTTAGACTAACTCCATAAATCTTCAAAACAAGGAATTCTTTCTAATAAAAGAGAAAAATCACCATTCACTTTTCCTTTAAAAAAATAAATGGGCAGTTCAAGCTTAATTTGATAGCTGGTGACTTGCTTCAACTATTATTGGCAGCTCGTACCAACTCACCAACTCAATAGATACATGGAATTTCAAATAGGCCGCGAGCTCTCCAGGATTCACTTTATATCCAGATCTTTCAAATTTGGTTTTGTATACAGAGTACAGAGTACATGAGAAGGCAAAGAGGAATATCATGTAAAAGTGATACACCAAATACTTTCATTGGTAGAGCGTTCATTATTTTTCCACAGATCAGATAGTGATGGTGCACATTATTGAGGAGAAAGATTGTTGGTGCAAATTGATAGAAATAGAACAATGAAAATATTCTTTACTCAAATAATTTTCCAGGATATAGAGGTGTGTTGAATCAAATGCCTCTACTAGTTGGCTCAACGCTTCTCACTGATCAATCTGCATTGTTCTACAACAATTTGTTACACAAAGTAGTGAATGCTCCATGTGCCCCACGGTTCTACGAAAACTGTCTCTTGTACTTGGTGAGCTTCCTTTTACAGCAAATGACTACTTCTATATGGATGCAAGTCTCCAATGCACCTCATCTATGACACCATGTTCACAGATTCCTGAGAAGCTGCAGTAACCTACAATTAAGAAAATATTAAAAAGTTTTGATTGTGCATACGTTTTCCACCACGAAGTTACCAGCGCAACCATCACTGTCATCTAAATCCTTTACAATGACATTTTGTATGCCATGAGGGATGAGACTTCATCTTCTTGGGAAGAAAGAAATATCGTCAGAATCTTCTTTATTGTTTTCACCTTCATATCGGATTCAATGCATTAAATCAGAGGTTCAATGCATGATGCATCTCTTTGAGTAGCTACGCGTTGATTACTATGTAATATTTATATCTATATTAACATTAATAAGATCCAAGGTTTAAGCATCCGATGACAATGCCTGCAATACTCATTCACCAAACTGAAACAACAACAGAAAAAATCCTGGGTTGGGTGATTTTGTGAGATTGTGTTCCAAAAATGCTAATTTGTGTGTTTTCAGATTGTTGGGAAAATCAACATGAATTTTCGGTCGCTGGGTAAGTTGGACATCATATAATTCAATGGAAGTTTCTTCATTAATTCGATCTCCTTGGAATGGAAAGTTAGGTTTGTAAACTGCATGTGAAGGCAGAGGTGGAGGCAACAACTAAATGGCGAGCATGTAGATGAAAAAGAAAAAACGAGACTTAGTTTATCGATGGTTTTTGAAAAATATAGCGAAAATTCATTGTATAATACAATCTTTGCTATGGTCAACAATTGACAAAGTCGACTCTGAGAATTTGCACTTTGTCCATAATAGAAACACGGGTTTGATAACGGAAACCCTTAGATTTTTCAAGATATTGTCCAGAGGGCCATGAGTGATATTTCTAGTTTCTTCGATTTGTGGAGGCTCACGGCACTAAATTAGCAATGTCTTACCTCAAATCTTTGCCTTAGTTGAGAGAATCGATCTGAAGGTAAATCTGTTGGGCGTTTGATGGATCTATAGGGCATTTGACAAATTTGTTGGGTGTGGTTTTGTTTTAGAGTAACTAGTCATGAAATGTTCCATAAACAACCATACAAGATTTTGTAGTAGATCTAACTTCATCCGGCATATTTGTGCCTTGACTTGACTAAAAAATGATAAATATCACAACTTTGATTCAAAATTCCCAAAGAGGACCAACAAGAGGCTCAGCTAAAAAAATCAGCTTAGAGACAACAAGGATTTAATTAACTTGTGCCCAATTGCAATTTCATGCCAAAATATATGACTCAAAACTCAATCCCGATGGCGGTGAAATAATTCCATAAAAGAAATTGCAAAAATTTCCTTACTTGATTTTTTATTGGTTGTAAAGTCTATAAACTACATGCCAAACTTTGAATTGTGCTCATACATTGTATTGGCTCTAGATCTCTTTATCTCATTTGCACATCCCAAATATTGCAAGTCTACAATTTGTTAGTATAGGCTACAAGGTCCTTAATACCATAAGATCTCTCATACCACTTCACCTTCCATGGAAACTACCACGATGAAGTTATGATGCCCTTAAGACCATAAGAGCTCTGATACCAATTGATAAAACATAAACAAGAATAAAAACATGGAAGCAAATGCATATTAGCCA
>SNQJ01S0074845.1:35498-56276 GCA_010110895.2 Picea sitchensis
ATGGGGTGGTTGATGGTTCAACCACCAGTCCTTTCTTCATTAATTGATTCCTCCTTGGGAAGCAAAGGAGTTTTATTATCCTCATCAAAGGGAAAATTTGGGGTCAGTTGTCATAATGAACTCTCTCTATATTTTTCTCATTCTTTCCTCTAGTGATATCATGGCCAGTACTTCGAGGCTTCACCCCCACAATCAGTCATTGATAGTTTAAAACATAATACATTTACATTGTTCCCATGCCATAGCATGGTGTTACACATTATTTTTGTCACCTTGATGATGATTACATAAACGTGTGTTCAGGTTCCCAATACAATCTTTTGCCTGAGAAAAGCGACCTCTTTCCACCCTTGCAAAATGCATTTTTGAAAGTTCACCACGAGAAACTCCCTTTACACAGTGCGAAAATACATAATTTATGCATGTTGTACTATAGCCAGTCTGCAATATTTTCACAGGATGATATATAGGAAGGTCACAGTGGCACTTTAAAACTAAAAGAGGAAAGAAGTTCTAGAAACTTCTAGAAGTGGAATCTTTTAGAAATATGAAGTGGCGTCTGTGTGGTTATGATCCTACTGACTTCTCTGATTTGGTGGGATCATCCTCATCTCTTTAACAACTTTATCTTCTCCTGTATAATGATAGGATTCTCATGGAAAAGGTTATAGGTACAAGCATAAAAAAGCATAGAGACTAAAGAAAGAATACAAGTCTGTGTGAAGAATCCTATTTCAAATGATGCTTGAGATATCCATTCATCTACCAAGTTTTTTAGAGGAATCTTCATGCAAATATTGGAGCAAATGTATGTGTGTGTCAGAACGAAGGGTCACTTAAAGGGAACTTGCGACATCAAGGAAATTCGGTTGTATCTTATACCTTTCATTAATATAATATGGTGGCATGTCTCTTTCCCATAAAATGATTGATATTTTATTACATGACTCCTTGATCACATGTTTAGGTCATCATTGAATTTCACTTTTGCTTCTTTCATGTTGGTTGATTTGTGTTATTACAGATCTCATCTCGCAGGAGCATTGGAGAAAAACAATATCAACAAAGACATAAGGGAGCGATTCATAAGGTACATTATCTATTCCTCCTTTGGTAATTAAATTCAATGATCATAATCTAGGGAAATAGTATTGTTCTGTATTGTTTTGTTCTAGATCTAGGTGGATCTAGGGGGATTAGTTCATGTCCGCATCTACCGATTTAGCCATTAACAAAATTGGTGACTCCACTGGGGAAATTACACCTTGATTGTGGTTTTTCATTGTCCATTTTCTTATAGCCTATCTTTTACATTCTATTTCAGTCTCTGAGTCTTTGAGAGATCCAATTAGACTCACTAGGTTTAAAATTTTCCTCATATCCTTTGTCTTTTTTCCAAAATTTTCTATTTTATGAAATGCATTCGCACTGCACCCTATTGGTAGCCCACAAAATCCTTCCATTTCCGCACCCTGGTGGTTTGTTTTAGTGCGGGATTTCTGTGACCTACATGACCATTGGCCTGCGGAAATCACCCATTTCCGCATTGCATTATAATACCTGCCTGCGGCGATGTTTGAAAACTTTTTGGATTGGGTCTTGACCTTTATTATTGCCCATTTTTTCCTTCGGTTAGCTGGATTTTTTTTTTTTATACCAGTTCTTGAATTCTTCTGATTTATTCAACTTGATCTTGATTTATTTCGGAGATCGAACACCTCTCTTTTGATCTTTTTTCAATATTTGTTTTTTTCAACAAGGATATAGTCTCTGGATTTGAGTCTGAGTGTTTTCTCGATCGAAGCTATTGTTTTGGGTTTGGATTTATAAGTTGATTGCATTTTTTGGATGGATTGATGATTAGAAAAACATTTCTTGTTCATATTTGAAGAGACTTTTTCTTGTCAATTTTTATTTTTATCTCTATTGAAAGATTGATTTGGGTGTTTGTTGAGTAGTTTATTTTCATCGGTTGTTTACCCTTTCTTAGTTCCATCCCTAATTTTGGTTTCTAAAAAAAAATAAAATTAAAGTCTTTTAAGTCTTTTAAGCAATCATTTATTCAGAAAATATTGGCGTTGAAATATTGAAAAAGAACGAATAGTGAAATTACATTGTTAATGATTGTTTGGTACTACATTCAAAAAGGGAAATGTACATCGTAGTTTGCATTGTTCCAAAAAAACTCTTTCTCACTACTGTAGATAGAATTCATCGAATGAAAATTTGCATCATTCATTTATATTTGCATGTTATTGGGTCAAAGTCTCATACACCAATGGTTTCATTCCGGTCTCCATCTTGAATAACAACAACCTTTAATAATATTGCGAAACTCTAAAATTCAACTAGTAACTTTTTCTAGGGCCCTTTTACACCAACATTAGCTAGGCTAGAGATTTGGAATAGGCAATGAGACACTCTCCAAAGAACAAAACAGACAATAGTATCTTGTGATAGAGAGTGTCAAATTCCATTTGCAACATTTTGTCCTGGGAATCCCTTCTCACACAAGGGTCAAACCTGAGGTCGCATTGAGATTGAAAGAGATACTCACACTGCTTTGTTGATCTCAGTGTAGAGATTGCACGTATTACGGGGGTTGCTTGAAGGTATACCCACAATAATGAATGGAAGCCTCTCAAGTTGATTTCGGGCTAGATACCTTGCCCTTGCATGTGGATCAGACTATCGACTATTTCTCTAGGGACCATTGTTGTTTGTGTTAAATTTAGTAGCCTATCTTCTTAGAGTCTTACACAAGGTGACTGTGGAGGGGTAAGTCTTCACAGTACCAGTAATCGATGTTGGCCAAAATCACTCGGGCTCCCTGGAGGGTATACCCATGATTATGTGTGGGAGCTTTCACCAGGGTGTAAGTCCGTTAAGCAGGTCGTCAATGTAACTTTTCCACCCTAGCCTAGCCCCTTCTTGTCTCGACATCGCGATGTTGGATTTCATCACCAACTAGTGACTTCGGAATAGGAAGGTCTTGTTTTCTTGGTTTTGATTCCTAGATTTTACTCACACGTGTTGTTTGTTTCCATAAGTTGGCCATTGAGTTTATTGTGTAAATTTTTTATCTCGGACAACATTGACCCTCCACGCTGCTCACATAGAATGCAAGGACTACCCCCAGAAGATCTGGGAGGTTCTCAAACCTTGCCTACCAACCCACTGGAGGAATATCCTCAACAAAGTTAGGTCCAAGACACCACCACTCCACGAGTGGAAGGTTCTGATTCTCTAGAGACTTCTTGAATTCCTCACGGTTCCGAGAGATGTATTCTTCGAGTAAATTCTTCCAGAGATATTATTATCAAAACTTCTGGAGTACCAACCAAACCGTTCATAGGCCCTGAAGGTCAGGATCCTTTTTGGTCTCCTCACATTCCGAGACGGGATCTTTTCAGCGACGGTAAAAGTGTCGATATAGAACGTACTCTCATTACGATGCCTATATTTTTGGCTGTTCCAACACCCCGTCGACAGATCCCAACTCTACCATCCCCCTTCAGATGCCCCATTCTACAATGGCCCCAAATACTATGACTATTCCCCCTAGGAATATGGTGGCTAGCCAAGCCCCCATTGGCACGCCACTTTCGCCTAGACTCACCCCAACACTTCCCCCTGGTTATCATGCATTGAATTCTTCTATTCTCATTCCTACCCAAGTCCCATCAGGAACTCCTGGCATTTGCACTCCTTCTGGGCACAATCTTGTTCCTGGTTTTATTCCGACACTTCCTTGGCCCCCTTCCAGAGGGTCTCTTCCATCCCTTATCGGAGGAACCGACCCTAGTGGCACCACCCAGTATTTCATACCTAATTACCAGATTCTTGTTGGTGGACAATTTCACCCTGGAGGCCAAACACAATCCCCTTTTATAAGTCAAATCCCAATTGGGATGCAAGCCCCAATTGGAGGGAAATCCCCACCTACAGCCTTCGTCTAGTATTGGAACTATCTTACCCAAAATAATCCTCAACCGACTGGGGGGAAACAGCCTCAAGCTAGATATTTCATACCCCCTCGTATAGGCCAACCATATACAGGTTCGTCCAACCCCATTTGGGGCTCGAACGCTCGACCCAATGTTCCTATTTAAGGGAACAACCCTAACCAATACAACCCTACAGGTTACATGCCTCTACACCAACAACCGAATCTGCCTGGATCTTCGCATTATATGCAAACTACTTACGGTCCTATAGGTATACCTAGGAGACTTCCTCCCTAAATTCACCAATACCCCCACGTGAATAGACAGTTACCCTTATTAGCCACCCTGGACCCCCTTGATCTGTCTAGAATGTTAAATGATCCTATCGGTCACTCTTGTCAATGACCCGTTACACTGGCCAAACTACCATCCGACATTCCTAAGTTCGATGGTAAACTGGGAGAGCACCCGAAAAATAATTTCATGACTTTCCACCTTTGGTGTTCATCCAACTCTTTGATGGATGACTCTATTCGATTACATCTTTTTCAGCGAAATATCATGGGTTCAACCGCGAAGTGGTATATAGAATTACCATGAGGCTTCTTCACTGACTTTAACACCCTCGACATGGATTTCCTCACCCACTACCAATTACCAATCTGTTACGAAACGGAAACCAAAATTTTGAGTTCTTTCAAACAAACCAAAGCCACTCATATCTCTGATCACATTCATGAGTGGCAACAGAGACGATGTCTAATCAAACTCTATATTCCCGATCAATTACTGGCCTACTGGTTCATGAAATCATTCGTGAATGACATTGCTCATGACATTTCCATGGGTGGAGTTGTCACAGAAGAATAGGCGATTAGTAAATACCTCGACCTCGTTTACTCACAAGAAGGTACTCTTTATGATTTACTCCTTGATGCACCTCATCCTACTACCTCTACTTCAACTGCTCCTGGTGCTTCTCATGCAGCTGATGCTGTGATTGGCACTTTCCATGCCCAACCCGACTTTGCACAAGCCTCTACCACCAACCCCAAGTCTGTTACTTTTAATGTTCAACCTACTCCATCTCCTACTCCTCCCTCCAACAAGACTTCTGAGGTGAACTCTGTTCAATCTACCCCTGCCGGAAAGAATAAATCCAAAAAAGGGAAGGGTAAGAATAAGGAGGATAAAAATAATTTGCAATATGAGTGTTAGGGTCCTAACCTGCACATAGGTAGAACAATATATTCGGATGTAATAAAGGTCAATATTAATAAGGCCTTTCAATAAAATAGAATAAGGCGGATGAAAGAAGACATAATAGAAGCTTCCACTTCTAGAAGGATCTTCCTCTAGATGCTTCTTTTTAGTATAAATAGGAGTCCAGGGTAGCAGAACCCTAACTTGGATATTATTGTAATAGAGCTCTGCTCAACTGGAGGTTTCCCCCACGAAGAGGCCCATGAACATTTCTTTCAGATTCGAAGTGTTATTTCTGTTATTATTATTCTCATATCATTTCAGTGCTATTGTGGTGAATGTTTTTGTTATATTGTTGTTATTCTGCCATTTCTAGCATTTTATTTTTGTTCTGCATACATTTTATATCTGGTATATTACAAGTGGTATCAGAGCACTTTCCTCGGCAGAAAGTGTGGGTTAATTTTTTTTTTCCAGGGTAGAGACATATTCCGACGTCTTTAAGCCACATAGATCTGTCTTTACACGCATAAACTCGTGGTTGAGGGATTCATACGTGCATGAAATACAAGTGGTACTTAAGTGCACATCTGTTGGACACCCTTGTAACCCCTGTTGGTACCCCTTAGAGTGGTAGCACGTTAGACAAAACCTGTGTACGGATCGACCTAGATTACCTGAAATCCCTCTTTAGATAAACTGATCGACTACCTAACTACTATAGTGTCACCGAGAACAACACTTGGGAAGATACCCTCTAGTACCTGGGTAGTCAGGTAGTATGGCTAAGGGTATGGTCTATCCTCCTTAGTTAATTCCCTGAGATATTAGGCCGAGTACTACTGTTGGACCCCGCACATATATCAAAGATCTATAGCATAGGGAAAACCCTTGTCTATAGAACCCTTGAATACCTAACCCTTGGGGAAAGAAACATAAACAAATTAAAACAAACAAGATCTATTATCACGCAACTATGTTCGGGTTGCCAAGTACATTTCTTTCTGGTTAAGAATTTGGGCATTTCCTCTCTGCAGTATTCTTCAGACCGGAGTATAACTTAGCCCGCCCCCTTTCATTTCCCCCATCCTCATGGCCCATACCCATAGCCAATATTTGGAAAATCGCTTCAACACCTTGCAATCTGGTCTCATCAAGATCCAACAAGAAGTGAAACAACTCAATGCCAATGTTGTTGCCATCAATACAACCATGCAGTCCTCAAGAGAGGAAATCAAACAAGACCTCACCACCCATCTTGAATCAATATTTTCAGCACTTTGCACAAAACTGTATATCCCTACAGATAACCCTTCATCTTCGGAAGAGGATGTAGAAACTCCCCTTGTGTTTGAGTCACCTGAATCCACCGACATAAACCCTCCCTCAGACCCTCTCGAAGTAGAATCGATCATTTCCCTCAATTCTCTCACTGGCTTCTCCGCTCCCCAAACGCTCAAGCTATTCGGTTACATCAAGCATCAGAAGGTCATCATTCTGGTTGATAGTGGCAACACCCATAATTTTATTCATCTTCGCATTGCCCAAGAAACTTATTGCTACATCCATGTTGTCAATAACTTCCAAATCATGATTGCCAATGGTGGCTCCATGAAATGTGGAGGGCATTGTGAAAATGTGCGTCTCCAAATTGGTGACTACCACCTGAAATACCATATGTTTTCTATCGACATGGGAGGTTGTGACATTGTGTTGGGTGCAGACTGGCTAAGGACTTTGGGTCCCATTCTCATGGATTTTAAAGACTTAACTATGCAATTCAACCACGAGGGCCACCAATATAAGTTCCAAGAAATCATCTTCGGTTCACCTGAGATCATTAGTTCCCATTGCATGGAAAAACTTCTCAAAAAAAGTCATTCTGGTGTTATCACCCAAATCCATGCCATACAAGCAACAGAGACACCCTCGGTCCCACAAGACCTCCAAGCCATACTTTCTAAACATCCATTGGTCTTTTCCACCCCCCAAGGACTCACTCCTTCCCATGGTGTTCATGATCATTCCATTCCCCTTGTACCCAAAAGCCTTCCTCCCAATACCCATCCATATTGTCACCCCTTTTCCCAAAAAAATGAAATTGATAAAATGGTCCAGGAACTCCTTAATGCAGGCGTTATCCTCCCTAGTACAAGCCCATACTCTTCTCCTATGGTCATGGCTCTAACAAAAGAAGGTTCTTGGCGAATGTGTCCTAAGTTTTGTGCCCTCAACAAACTTACCATCAAAGACAAATTCCCCATTCCTCTCATTGATGACCTCCTAGATGAATTGAGTGGCACCCAATTATTCACTAAACTGGATCTTCATTCAGGCTACCACCAGATACATATGAAAGAGGCATACATTCCCAAGACTGCCTTTCAAACTCATGAGGGCCACTATGAGTTTTTGGTCATGCCTTTTGGCTTATGTAATGCCCCCTCCACCTTCCAAAGCCGCATGAATCATGTCTTCCATCCTTTTCTCCACCATTTTGTCTTAGTTTTCTTTGATGATATCCTCATCTATAGAAAAACCTAGATAGACCATCTTGCTCATGTGGATCGAGTTCTCCATCTGCTTTCTCAGCACCAACTTTTCCTAAAACAGTCTAAATGTTCTTTTGGCACCTCAGAAGTAGAATACTTGGGTCATCTAGTTGGAAAGGATGGCATCAGGGTGGATCCAAAAAATATTGAAGCTATGCAAGACTGGCCTCACCTAAAGACTCTTAAGAGCTTGTGTGGATTTCTGGGATTAACAGGGTATTATCGAAAGTTTTTTAAGAATTATGGAAAGTTTGTAGCACCTCTCACTGCTCTCCTCAAAAATAACTCTTTCACTTGGACTCTAACCGTTGCTCAAGATTTTCAAACCTTGAAGATGGCCATGTGCACCACTTCAATCCTCACCCTTCCTGATCTCACAAAGACCTTTGTGTTGGAGTGTGATGCCTCAGGGAAAGGAATTGGTGTTATCCTTATGTAAGAGGGTCGACCTTTGGCCTTTACCAATAATAAACTATCTGAAAGAAATCTGGGCAAATCCATCTATGAAAAGGAAATGTTGGCTATTCTGCATGTCGTTGATATGTGGTGCCCTTATCTATTGGTGAAACATTTCCAAATTAAGATAGACCATCAAAGCCCCAAGTATTTTATGGAACAATGCATTTCCTCCCCAGAACAACAAAAATGGGTGACTAAGCTCTTTGGATATGATTATTAGATCATTTACAAGAAAGGCAAAGACAATGTGGTTGCGGATGCACTTTCCCAAAAATATGAGGATAAAGGATCCATTTTTTTCTCTTTTATTCATTGTACGAGATTGGCTCCAAGTTGTTCGCCAGGAATGGCTACAAGATCCCAAAAGTTCGCAGCTGATCCAAAAATTGCAGTCCAATGCTCCAGCTTCCCTAGGGTAATCTTGGATCCATGATGAACATTGATACAAAGGCCGTTTGTATTTAAGTAAACAATCAAATCTTAAATCCATGGTACTTTCTGAGCTTCATGCTACACCCACAACAGGGCACTCCAGGTTCACTAAAACCTATGACAGGGTCAAACGTTCCTTTTCTGGGATGGTATGAAGCAAGAAATTCGTAATTTTTTGTTGAATTTGATGTGTGTCAACAAAACAAGGGAGAAATAGTCAAATCTCCAGGCACACTACAACATCCCCCAATTCCACCTACTCTTTGGAAGAATATCTCTAGGGATTTTATTACCGGCTTACCCAAATCGAGAAATAAATCAGTCATCATAGTGGTTGTTGATCGTCTTTCCAAGTATGCTCATTTTTTTTCCCTTCAAAGCCCGTTTATGACATCCACGGTGGCTTAAATTTTCATGGATCAGGTCTTCAAGCTTCATGGCATGCCACACTTTATTGTTTCTGATCGCAACCAAACTTTCACAAGCAATTTTTGGCAAGAACTGTTCAAGATAAAAGGCACCAAATTGCATCTCAACACAACTTATCATCACCAGACTGATGGCCAAACGAAAGTTGTCAAAAAGTGTTTGGAAACATATTTGAGGTGTTTTGCCTCAGAAAAGAAAAATTAGTTGGTGCAATGGTTACCCCTAGCTAAATGGTGGTACAACACTTCATACCATACAACTACATGCATGACTCCTTTTGAAGTGGCATATGGACATAAGCCACCTTCAGTTCTATCATACTTAGCGGGTGCCTCGAAGGTCCATGAGGTTGACCTAACACTTATAGATCAATATTCTATTCTTCGTACCCTCAAAGAGAATTTGATCATGGCACAAAATCGCATGAAGCAACAAGCAGATCAAGGTTGCTTTGAACGTCAACTTGCAGAAGGGGATCAAGTGTTTCTTCGACTGCAACCTTACAAGAAAACTTCCCTCAAGGCCGACCATTGTCAGAAGCTAGGGCCCAAATTTTATGGTCCTTATACTGTTCTCAAGCATGTGGGACAAGTAGCCTATCAATTATCTTTGCCCAGCCATTCGAAGCTACATCATGTTTTTCATGTTTCATGCTTAAAGAAGGTGATTGGAGCTAAGTGCCAAATTCAAATCAACCTTCCAGAGTTAGCTAAAGAAGGATCCATTTGGATACAACCAGAATAAGTTTTGGAGCAGCGTGAGCGTTGCCTATGTCAGAGAACCATCAAGGAAGTGTTAGTCCAGTGCAAAGATACAACTCCAACAGATGCCACTTGGGAACCAACTACCATTCTGCAACAATTTCCTCATCTCAAGCCATTAGGACAAGGCTATTTTTAAGGGGGAGAACATGTTAGGGTCCTAACCCGCACATAGGTAGAACAATATATTTGGATGTAATAAAGGTCAATATTAATAAGGCCTTTCAATAAAATCAAATCAGGTGGATGCAAGAAGATCTAATAGAAGCTTTCGCTTCTAGAAGGATCTTCCTCTAAATGCTTCTTTTTAGTATAAATAGGAGTTGAGGGTATGAGAAACCTAACTTGGATATTATTGTAATAGAGATCTGCTCAACTATAGGTTCCCCCTCAAAGAGGCCTGTGAACATTTCTTTAAGATTCAAAGTGTTATTTCTCTTATTATTCTCATATCATTTCAATTCTATTCTGGTGAATGTTCTGGTTATATTGTTATTATTCTGCCATTTCTAGCATTTTATTTCTGGTTTGCATACATTTTATATCTGGTATATTACATTGAGAAGAAAAAAACACAACCTGTTGACGATAAGGATAAGCGCAAACCCCGGTACCCTTGTCTTATCTATGGTGATGATCACTACACTAAGGATTGTCCAAGATGGGTCGAAGTTACTAAGTTCCTTCAAGGGACCCCGAAACCACCTACACCAACCATGTTGTCATAACCTTTCCCTTCTCAATAGTAGGCCCAATTGGTCATTCATGACCAACCTTCCCCCTCCACTACTTCCTATGTCCTAATGTGTAATGGTGATTCAAAGAAAAATGACATCACACTTACCACTTGAGCCAAAGATTATTCTTCCTCCAAGGAGAAAGTTGACGAAATACCACCTTCGTTGGTTCAACCATATCCCTTGGATCCACTTACCAACGGTCCTTTTCATCTCGAACAACCGAGTCTAGATACAGTTCTTCGCCCTCCCCCAAAGGGTGTTGTTCAAAAGTCTGCTTTCAATCCTCATACACATGTTGCCCATAACTACAGTATTGTAGAGGATCTGGCCCAAGCACCGTCTGTGATGTCAGCCCTCGAAATCCTTTAGAGTTTTCCTACACAACGAAAGGCATTGTTGAAATCTATTGGTGGAATCAATCCTACAGATACGAATTTAATAAATTTTTACTTGGAAGATCACACTCCAAGGCTTCCCCCTCAGCTCGCATTTCAAATACAAGTTGATGTCGCTGACAAGAACATTTGTAGAATAGTTATGAACGAGGGTGCATGGACGTGTGTCATGTTCATCGCTTGTTGGAAAGCCATCAACTCTCCTCCCCTTACCGAATCACACAACACACTCAAATCCTTTAATGGATCTAGATTTAAACCTTACACTGCCCTCCCCTTGTTGCCCATGATGTTAGAAGGAAAATCGGTCAGTGTAGAAGTTGAAGTCTTTGACGCACCTCTTGATTACAACCTTTTACTCGGTCGCAACTAGATTGATTCCATGCGTGCAGTTGTGTCCACTCTTTTCCATGTCATACATTTTCCACATCAGGGAAAAGTAATTACGGTGGACCAATTGGCCTTCTTTAACTCTGATACACGTACCAGGAACGTACCTTTCATTGCAAAGACACCCCCTGGATATGGGAATGTCGGTGTGGGTCTTCTAAAAGATTCCACTATGATGAGTAATTTCCCCATCGCACCACCCGACGTTCTACCTCCTTTGGTTTCCTCGATCATTATGATATCTGCCATCATCCACAAAAATCCCGTGTCTTCTAACCCATGGGTAATACCCCTACCCGGTGATTATCTTCGCTATGGAGACCAGATGCCCTTGAGTCCAGTTGAATCCGCTTACCAAGCCATTCAATTGGCACCCCCCTCTACCCCCTCTCTTGGTGATTCATCTCCTGATCCTTTTCATGTAATTTTTCCCACATACAACATGATTATGTCGGTTATGTCCATGGAGGACACTCCTTGGGACAATGGACATCATCGTTACATTCTCTTCCTGGAACAACACACCCTCAAGAGTTACCAACGGATTTCGACTCTGTCGACCGTTGTCATTATTAGTTCGGTTCTCGACTCCACCCATGATGTGTTATACGAAGGGAACTTAAGAAACATTTCACCCACCATCCCACTCGACATCTCTATCAAACCTGGAGTTGTTTAAAATGTGCACATCGGAGCTTCGTGTTCCACTGATGAAGTTTCCATGTATAAATCCATTTTTCAATAATTTTGTGATGTCTTCGCCTTGAGCTATGAAGAGATGTTTGGTATTGACCGCGATATTGTCGTACACGAAATCAAGACATACCCAGGTGCTAAACCTATCCGACCAAGACTTCGCTCGGTCCATCCTTGTAAAGTAGTCGCTATCAAGTTGGAAGTCGAGAAACTTCTTAAAACTGGCTTTATTTATCCCGTGGCTTTAACTAATTGGGTATCCAATCTTGTTTCGGTCAAAAATAAACAAGGTACGATCTGTGTCTGTGTTGATTATATGGATATCAACAAAGCTTGTCCTAAAGACAACTTTCCCACCACCTTCGTTGACCAAATCGTCGACGATTGCACTGTAAGTGAAATCTTCTCTCTGATGGACGATTTCTCCGGATATAATCACATCAACATATTACCCGTAGATCAACACAAAACCGTTTTTATTTGTCCTTGGGGCACTTTTGCCTTCCAAACACTTCCCTTCGGTTTAAAGAACGTTGGTGCCACGTTTCAATGTGCTATGTCTTATGCTTTCCATGATATTAAAAACATTGTACAACCCTATTTAGATGACCTACCAACACATTCCATGCATCGTAGTGATCATTTGGCCCACCTCTGAGCCATTTTCCTTCATTGTCAGTTCTATCGTATACGATTAAACCCACACGAATGTGTTTTTTGTGTGGAGTCCGACCGACTCTTAGGATTTATTTTGTCACGTCAAGGGATCCAGGTATATCCTTTGAAGGTTAAGGCCATTCTCAATCTCCCTCCCCCTGCTTCACTTTGATAGCTACAAATTTTGCAAGGGAAGGCAAACTTTCTACGTCGTTTTATCCCGAACTACGTTGAGTTAACGCTCAAATTTACTCAAATTTTAAAGAAAGGCTCTGAATTTGTATGGGACACCACTACCAACAAAGCCTTCAACACTTTGAAATTGACTTTAACCCGTACCCCACTACTTTTCCCGCCTGATTATAGTCGAGATTATTTCCTTTATCTTGCTTCTTCGGATTCGACCATCGCCATGGTTTTGGTCCAAGAGGATGATTCTCACAATGAACATGTTATTTATTATTTGAGTCAGAGACTCACAAGTACCGAAGCCAAGTATTTACATGTTGAAAAATTGTCCTTGGAAGTTGTTCAAGTTGTCCAACATTTCCGGCACTATATCCTTTTACGCAAGACCACCGTGATTTCCGATTGCAACCCTATGCAACACATTCTTACATGCCAGTTGCTAGGGGGAAAATACTCCAAATGTATTGTGATACTCTAGGAGTTTGACTTAGAGTTTGAACGTGCTAAGTCCAAGAAATCCTAGGTGTTTTTTGAATTGATATGTGACCTTCCCTATCCTAAGACGAAAAATGTAGCGAAGGATTCATTACCCCATGAATCCATTTTTTTTATCAGTTTCGATGACCTTTGGTATGGATATATCATTATATATCTCCAAACTCAAACTTTCCGTCCCGATTTGTCTAGTACTGACCGTCAGCGCATACGCTACCAAGCCCGTCAATATATCATCCTCGGTGATACTCTTTATTGCCGTGGAGTTGACTCTATTTTTCGACAATGTCTCACATATGATGAGGCTTCAAAATATTTGAATGACTGCCATTCTGGAGCATGTGGTGGTCACATGTGTGGGTATGCTACTGCCCAAAATATCTTACAAGTTGGATATTTTTGTCCTTCTTTATTCAAAGATTGTATTATCATCGTCCAAAAATGCCATGCTTTCCAAACATACAACAACAAAATAAGATCTCACCCCGCTCCCTTACATCTTGTAGTTTCTGTTGGACCTTTCACTAAATGGGGCATTGATTTCATGACCTATAACCCTGACTCGGTCGGGGGGAATGGGTACATTATTGTAGTTGTAGATTATTTCACGAAATGGGTCGAGGTGATACCTACATTCGACAACATGGGAAAAATTTCAGCCCTATTCATCTTCAATCACATTATTACATGATTTGGAATCCCACAGGCTATCGTCACCAATCACAGTAGCCACTTCCAAAACTTTATGATGTCTGAGCTTATGGAAAATTTCAGTCTTCGACATGAAAACTCAACCCCCTACTATCCAAAGTACTTAAATAAAGTACTTATTACCATGCTTTGACGAATTATCATAATTCACAAAACGAGTTGGCACACGATGTTGTTCTCAACATTGTGGGCCTATCGGACATCTATGAAGTCAGCTATGGGGTTGACACCTTTCCAATTAGTGTAGGATTTAGAATGTTTTCTACCGATTGAATGTGAAATTCCATCATTAAAACTAGCCATCCAACTTCTCCCAAACACCTTTGCTGAGGAAGAACGTTTGTTGTATCTTACGCAATTGGACGAAACCCATCACGATGCCACCCTAGTTATTGAAACCCAGAAGAAACGCGTAAAACCCCAATATGACAAACATGTCAAGCCACACACTTTTTTTGAAGGAGATCTAGTTATCCTCTATGAACAAGATCATGATTTGCTAGGAGGTAGAAAATTTGAGGCTATGTGGCAAGACCCTTATATTGTTAAAAGAGTGTTAGAGATGGGAGCATACGAGTTAGTAGATTATGTTGGCACTCCTTTGAGTGAACCCAGAAATGGGATTTACTTGAAGAAGTACTACACTTAGCCTATCTCTGCATAAGCACTTGTATTTTTACTATATCATACTCTTGTGTGTGACTTTAGTGTGTTTATTCTATTTAAATTTTACCCCTGACTACTTACCCTACATTGTGTTTGGTCTCTAGATGTCGGTGTTCTCACTACCTTACATTGGCTTCACTGATGGTTTTATCCGCAGTACCCATAATTCAGCTTCTGCTACTTGGACAATCTATGCAGCCTCAAACGAACTTATTTTTCTACAAGGTGTTTGTCTTGGTCGAGCGAACAATAATATCACACGGTATAGAACGGTCATTGAATTATTGACTAGTGCTATTTCGCTTTGGATTCGTCACTTCATTATACAACTTGATTCGTAGCTAGTATTTCTACAACTAAACAATGTCTATACTATCTGAAGCCCTACTCTATTATGGATATATTGAAGAATCCGCCTCTTGGAACATCATTTTGATTATATTGAATATCAACACATTCCTAGATGTCTAAATACATTAACTGATGCTCTAGCTAATTATGTATTAGACAGACATTTGAGACATTTGTAATTCCAATCACATTTCACATATTTTACAAAGAGCAGAGTAAACCGATAAAAGACTCATGTATATATATAATGATATAATGTTTACAAAAAGAGTTTTCATCTAAAGATCAAAATATCAAAATATAGAACCCACGACCCCTACAAAATGGCCTCATGGATGCCTCTCGTGATAGCATACTACTGCTCTTGCTACCCTGTGTAGTAACCGACTAAGTGAGTTGGATATGCCTATAGTATGGCATTGATAATGCTTCAGGATCTCCTCGATGGATATATAAGGGATGTTTGTCATCAAGCCCTCCATATTCTTCTCTATCGCATCATAATCCTCAACATCCCATCCAACCACTATGCATGCCTCTCCTCGTCTTTGAATAGGAGAGGACCCTGGGGGTCGATGTGGCCCTATATCTGCATGATCAAAATCTATTTATTAGTCTTTCGATTGGAAACACAAAAACATTAAATATTTAAAAAAACTCCTAAAAATATTGTAAAAACATGAATGCCTTTCTTACCTAGATCTCCCCACTGAGATCCCTCAGGGAGAACAAAATATGGATCACCCTGAAAGTCTAGAATGACATAATCATAATCATGAATCATCAGGATTTGAGGTCCCAACCAATTGAAGAATGCATCATCATACTTCACAATTCGGCTTGCCACATGCCGTGTCATCAGATCACACCATATTTTCATTTGTGGGTCTCTCGGGGAAGGTATTCCCCATTCCATTTGAAGGCGTAGGTGTGGAACTCTTTCAAGGAAGAAATATACTGAAATAGACCCATAACCGAACTATTTAAGGTCCCCATTCTTTCTTTTCGTGAGTTGAGTTTTCATGCCGCGTAATAGACCGTCATCCAAATGAATATTCGAGGCTCCAAGCATTCAATAGAATATTGGAAGTGACTTTGGAGTGCCATGTGTGGCAAAGCACTTCCTACCATCCATGCAACATTAAACAAGATGGTCCTGAGGGTCAAATATCTCACACCTCGGATTTCTACTTTTCCTTGACGTCTTTCAGCGTCAAGTTCACAATACTCACAAATGTACTCACTCATGGGAAATCCACCACCTTGACCACCTGTCAAAGTCACTTGTTCCCCACAATGTAACAACCCTGTTAGGAAATAAATATCCTCAATATCCAAAGAGAGGACATGAAACCCCATGTGGAACACTTGTTGTTCTGAATCCCACATATGAACTAGATATTCTAGTAATCTTCGTTGGGCTCTCATGCCCTGAACTTTGAATAATTTTAATAGACAACATTGACGGAGGGAATTCACGGTCCTTAGATCATTTAAATCCATAATAACATATTCTTTGTGCTCATGTTCTCTCCATTCCAACATCTTTGCAAGTAAACACTTGCATGGGAAACAAAGAAGATCTTTAGCACACCTTTTCAACATTTTTTGGGATTTTTATTGAGTCGACGTTAACTTTTCTTTTTAGTTTTTCGGTCGCTGCAACCAAACTTAAAATACCATGTGGAATTTTTTTGAGTGCGCCTTAACGCACCTGCAGAAATCGTTGATTTCTGCAGGGCCCATTATATGCCACTCGCGGCGGCCCCAATGCACGACTAGCAGTCCCAAATCATCAAAAAATCTTGATTTTTTACCATCAAAAACAAAAATTAATCTGTTGAAAAGATAGAAGATGAGATACTTACCTCTTTTACGCAACCCATTCGTTGAATGATCCCCTGTAGCCTCTGCAATCCATCGTCGAACTTGAGGTAAAAAGAAAGGGTTTTTGGTAAGTTTTTGACCAAGTGAAAATAAAATGGTGAAAAACACTTTTTACTTCTATTTATTACCTTTTTATCATTTATTCAAATATTTTGTTTCATATAAACACATTTTGATCAAAAGCCCATTAACTCTAAAGGTCTTGTAAGTTTTTTGTTCTTTGCGGGAAGAAATTTAGGACTGTGGACAACGAATTATGGACAATTTTTATGATTTATTCTATTTTTGTCGCATGTACAATTACTTTTTAAGGTTTTTTAGAAAATCCTCGAGCATAGTCTTTGTTCTTTCTCGAGCTAGAAAACTAATGAGAACATAACAGAGTATACTTTTGTCGTCTTTTCGTACTCGTCATGGTAACACAAAAATAACGAAACCTATGGAGAATTCTTTAAGCTCTTTTCATGCTCCTTAAAAATGAAAAGGTTGTCGAGCGAACTTGTTCTTTTCACGATCGTAAAAGTATTTGAATAAAACATTTGATGGGTGATAGTTTATCACTTTTTCGGTCCTATCGAACTATTCTACGAAAAATTAATTGAGAGAGTTCTCTTTTAAGTGTTTTTCCAGACTCTATAATCATGAAAAACCTTTGAGTTTTCTATCTTTGGACTCGTTAAACAAACATCGACAGACCCATACAAGACTGAACTACTCCTTCTTAGGGTTCGTTAAATGTACTCCGAGGGACTCATCCAAAGGTTTATCTTACATCAACAAGCATATGTTATCCTCCTAGAGATTGCATAAAAATAAAGAGGTAATTGCCAGAAATGGTGGGGGAAAATTTGAGAAAGGAATGTGTCTCTGTATCTGTATTAATGGCAGTAAGCATCGCTCTTGAACATGACACCACTCTTCGTCATTTGAATATGGGTTGGATAATTCGTTTGTCTCTTGTATGATCTTCTGCAAGTTCATATCTCGGGTCGTCTTTGAGTCAATACTTCCAAGATCGTTGTCGTGTCAATCATATGTTCAGGAGAAGTTCAACCGAAACCTTATTTCGAGTCGGCCATCTATAATTGTCCATTCTTACCATGTTTGCCTTACCTGTGTCAGTCCCAAGTCACATATGTATTTTTCTCTACCCTAAATCTGTTACTTATTTCATATCATTAATGGCGGATACATCAAGGCCCTCCTGTGACGATCCTTTTCTTGTCGACTTCAGCTCATTATCCATGAAAAAGGATTATAAATTATTTAGTACCTTAGACCATGCATGCCTCAATGGAAGGTTCTTCGCTTTTGACAATGGATCTACATCATTGATCCCTGATCGAGAGATTTTGTCAAGTGTTTGACTTCAATTCATTCATTCACACTTGTTGGATTGTACTGGGGTACCTTGGGAGTCATTGACATCAATGGTGATTTCCCTTGCACTTGTTAATAGTTTTCATTAATGAATAGTAATCAAGTGGTTTCTATTCACGTTCGACTTCAAAAACTGTAATTGCATACTAGAATCGTACTAATGGACGATGGATTGAAGCCCCTTGACTTCATCATTTTTGGTCCAGGTTGCGAAGAAGTATCTACGCCCATTAAGGTGTCCGCTGCTGAGGCATCGGTCACCAGGGTGTAGTGAAAGTGGATCCCCTCTAGAAGACGCAATATACAAGCATATGTCTGGCTAGTGTCTGATGCTACTGTGCTCCAGTTGAAACCTGCCCTTCTAGTCTCGCTGGAGTCTTGGTATGACCCCTGCTGATAATATCCTCCTCTGCTATGAGGGCCTTCTAGACGACATCATGCAAGGTTTGAGGCATCAAAATACTAACCTTTGCATGTAGGCTGTTGTTGAGGCTGAACACGAACCTGCTGACCTTAAGATTCTCAGTGTTAAGCTGTGGAGCATACCGGAGCAGCTCCATAAAATGGGTCTCGTACTCGAGCACTGTACAATCACCCTGTCGTAAGGAGTTGAACTCATTGAGCTGGCGCTCAATGAATTCCTCTGAAAGGTACCTCTCTTGGAACCATTCCTCAAACAGTTCCCATGACACGTCTTCGACGACCACGTTCAGCTGCGGCAGGAGCATCTTCCACAATAGAGGAGCACTCCCCTTTAGTTGAAAGACTGCCATGAAAACCTTCATGTTGGAGGTATAATCATGAAGTGAAAAGTGCATTGACATATTCTCCAACCATATCCCAGTAGCTGCGTCGTCCGGGGCACCAAAGAAATCGAGAAATTTGACCTTCTCGAGTTCACAGTGAATGCTACCAGTACCGACCGGAGTGCATGGTGGAACCTTAGTGGGTGGCGACACCCTGGCCTCATCTCTATCCAAATGGTTGATCAGAGCCTTGGACATGGGCTGAAAAGATATCATCATTCTGACTACATCAGCAACTGATATCTTCTCATGTCTGAGAACTTGTTCATATCCCTAGGGGTTACACCCCTTAGGCATGGATTCTACTGGAGGCGTCACGCCTCCTCCCCTAGCACCCCATCGTCTACCTCCGCAGTGTCCTCTAACCATGATTACCTTCACACACACAAGTCAACTCGATCAACAACAGTATAATCAATCATATCAATGAAAGCCGTAGCGATCCCATGTCATGGGTTAAACCTGCTCTGATACCATATGAAACAACCCTACCGTTTAGTTACAACATCAAGCCTCACATAACAAGTGCATTTTTTTTTTGTGTGTGTGTTGGAAGCTAAACATGACATTACTCAATGATGCAACATGACGACGAACACCATGCTAGAAACTCATGCAACAACAACATGACGACCTAACAAGATTAAGAATGACTACCTACCTGTCCTACCCTGCAATGGTTAGGACCTCTAGGACACATAAGAAACTCTCAAGCCCAGGTTCCCATCGATTTTGACCATTTAAGGTCTCAGGGCTAGTGACTGTTTTGAGGAACAAGGATGTGTCTACATCCCGCCCGACACAAGTAGACTAAACCTACTAAGCTAAGAATAATCTTCCTAACAATCGATAATTAATTACACAAGTAACTAGAACCCTTACAGTGAGAAACCAAGCACATTAAATGTTTACACACGAAGTATAAGAATTAATTAAAAGGAACCACAACACCCTCAATAGGAAGCGCAAGCTAAAAACGACTTCACCAAACCCTGATCAATAGCCGAGTCAAGCTAGTCAGTAATTACAGTCTATTTTAATCATCTAATATGAGCCCAACTTAGCATGTCTAAAATGAAATATGACAATAAGGTACAATCTACACTAGTCTTAAAACCAATCCATTGTGCAACTTTTAATCACAATTTGTCATCAAGGTACCCTCTAATTCAACGTTAGATAGACATGAATAGGAAAGTCTAGACTTTGACTTGGTTAATAATTAAAAACTTAATTAATAATTAATTATAACCTAACTAGATTGTCTCAATTATAATATAGCCATTATTTACAATCAATAGACATTAAAGGCAACCAGTCTAGCAAGGTAAAATATGCAAACGCATCTTTAATCCAAAACTCCTTCTAACTAGCCATTAATCTTGAAAACAATAACAACCATTTTAAACTAGAAGGCTACCATTAAAATAAACAATGAAGCAAATAATAAAATCCTTTATCAGAAAGAAAATTATGAAGGCATTTAATAAGATGGCATTAAATAATAAATGACCTATCAATTAATATACCACTAACAAGACTAACTACATCAAGGCAGGTAACATCATGGAGACATTATTAACTCAATAAATTACAGCATGTGACTAACTTAACTAAAGGTACCCAAGTGAC
>SNQJ01S0074845.1:56326-72716 GCA_010110895.2 Picea sitchensis
GCAATATGAGTGTTAGGGTCCTAACCTGCACATAGGTAGAACAATATATTCGGATGTAATAAAGGTCAATATTAATAAGGCCTTTCAATAAAATAGAATAAGGCGGATGCAAGAAGACCTAATAGAAGCTTCCACTTCTAGAAGGATCTTCCTCTAGATGCTTCTTTTTAGTATAAATAGGAGTCGAGGGTATGAGAACCCTAACTTGGATATTATTGTAATAGAGCTCTGCTCAACTGGAGGTTGCCCCCACGAAGAGGCCCATGAACATTTCTTTCAGATTCAAAGTGTTATTTCTGTTATTATTATTCTCATATCATTTCAGTGCTATTGTGGTGAATGTTTTTGTTATATTGTTGTTATTCTGCCATTTCTAGCATTTTATTTTTGTTCTACATACATTTTATATCTGGTATATTACAAGTGGTATCAGAGCACTTTCCTCGGCAGAAAGTGTGGGTTAATTTTTTTTTTTCAGGGTAGAGACATATTCCGACGTCTTTAAGCCATATAGATATGTATTTACACGCATAAACCCGTGGTTGAGGGATTCATACATGCAGGAAATACAAGTGGTACTTAAGTGCACATCTGTTGGACACCCTTGTAACCCCTGTTGGTACCCCTTAGAGTGGTAGCACGTCAAACAACACCTGTGTACGGATCGACCTAGATTACCTGAAAGCCCTCTTTAGATAAACCGATCGGCTACCTAACTACTATAGTGTCACCGAGAACAACACTTGGGAAGATACCCTCTAGTACCTGGGTAGTCAGGTAGTATGGCTAAGGGTATGGTCTATCCTCCTTAGTTAGTGCCCTGAGATATTGGGCCGAGTACTACTATTGGACCCCGCACATATATCAGAGATCTATAGCATAGGGAAAACCCTTGTCTGTAGAACCCTTGAATACCTAACCCTTGGGGAAAGAAACATAAACAAATTAAAACAAACAAGATCTATTGTCACGCAAATATGTTCGGGTTGCCAAGTAAATATACATTTCTTTTTGGTTAAGAATTTGGGCATTTCCTCTCTGCAGTATTCTTCAGACCAGAGTATAACTTAGCCCACCCCCTTTCATTTCCCCCATCCTCATGGCCCATACCCATAGCCAATATTTGGAAGATCGCTTCAACACCTTGCAATCTGGTCTCATCAAGATCCAACAAGAAGTGAAACAGCTCAATTCCAATGTTGTTGCCATCAATACAACCATGCCGTCCTCAAGAGAGGAAATCAAACAAGACCTCACCACCCATCTTGAATCAGTATTTTCAGCACTCTGCACAAAAATGTATATCCCTACAGATAACCCTTCATCTTCCTCACCTACACATACTGACGGTGATCATTCCCCTCATTCCCATAACTTTCAGAACCATCACTTTCAACGTGACCTATGCCTTCCGCGAGTGGATGTGACAAAATTTGATGGCTTGGACCCCACTGGTTGGGTAACCCAAATGGAAAATTATTTCTCTTTATACGACATTACAGATGACTTGGGCAAAATCCGATATGGTGTTCTCCATCTATATCAAGAACGTTGGAAATGGTGGCAATGGATAAAAAATTCTCATCAAGGGTATATTGCTTGGACACACTTTGTGGAAGAGATTTATGAATGCTTTGACACTGACACCAACCATTTGGGTCATTTTACAAAGTTGAATCAATTAGGAATAGTGGAAGACTTTATAGTTTCCTTTGAGTACCAGGCTTTTAGAACAGAGGGCATGTTTGATGCCTTTTTACGAGAGTGTTTTATCAGTGGCATCAAGGATGAGATTCGGGCCCATGTCTTGATGGCTCGACCTCAGAGTTGGGTGGAGGATACTAAAATAGCTAAAGAAGTAGAACAAGTTGTATCTTCTCAAAACCGAAAACCCTCATTTATCCCTCGCCCTAAACCAGTAAATCCCACTACTCCCTCTGCTCCACTAAAGATCCAAAAATTGACCAGGGATGAAATGGATGAACACCAACTCAAAGGAATTTGTTATAACTGTGATGACAAATATTTCCTGGGCCACAAGTGTAAAGAACAAAATCTTTTTATGGCCATCTCTGAGGATATTTCGGAAGAGGATGTAGAAACTCCCCTTATGTATGAGTCACCTGAATCCACCGACATAAACCCTCCCTCAGACCCTCTCAAATTAGAACCAGTCATTTCCCTCAATTCTCTCACTTGCCTCTCCACTCCCCAAACGCTCAAGCTATTCGGTTACATCAAGCATCAGAAGGTCATCATTCTGGTTGATAGTGGCAGCACCCATAATTTTATTCATCTTTGCATTGCCCAAGAAACTTATTTCTACATCCATGCTGTCAATAACTTCCAAATCATGATTTCCAATGGTGGCTCCATGAAATGTGGAGGGCATTGTGAAAATGTGCGTCTCCAAATTGGTGACTACCACCTGAAATACCATATGTTTTCTATTGACATGGGAGGTTGTGACATTGTGTTGGGTGCAGACTGGCTAAGGACTTTGGGTCCCATTCTCATGGATTTTAAAGACTTAACTATGCAATTCAACCAGGAGGGCCACCAATATAAGATCCAAGGCATCATCTCCGGTTCACCTGAGATCATTAGTTCCCATTGCATGGAAAAGCTTCTCAAAAAAAATCATTTTGGTGTTATCACCCAACTCCATGCCATACAAGCAATAGAGACACCCTCGGTCCCACAAGACCTCCAAGCCATCCTTTATAAACATCCATTAGTCTTTTCCACCCCCCAATGACTCACTCCTTCCCATGGTGTTCATGATCATTCCATTCCCCTTGTACCCAGAAGCCTTCCTCCCAATACCCATCCATATTGTCACCCCTTTTCCCAAAAAAATGAAATTGATAAAATGGTCCAGGAACTCCCTAATGCAGGTGTTATCCTCCCTAGTACAAGCCCATACTCTTCTCCTATGGTCATGGCTCTAACGAAAGAAGGTTCTTGGCGAATGTGTCCTGACTTTTGTGCCCTCAACAAACTTACCATCAAAGACAAATTCCCCATTCCTGTCATTGATGATCTCCTAGATGAATTGAGTGGCACCCAATTATTCACTAAACTGGATCTTCATTCGGGCTACCACCAGATACATATGAAAGAGGCATACATTCCCAAGACTGCCTTTCAAACTCATGAGGGCCACTATGAGTTTTTGGTCATGCCTTTTGGCTTGTGTAATGCCCCCTCCACATTCCAAAGCCTCATGAATCATGTCTTCCATCCTTTTCTCCACCATTTTGTCTTAGTTTTCTTTGATGATATCCTCATCTATAGAAAAATCTAGATAGACCATCTTGCTCATGTGGATCGAGTTCTCCATCTACTTTCTTAGAACCAACTTTTCCTGAAACAGTCTAAATGTTCTTTTGGCACCTCAGAAGTAGAATACTTGGGTCATCTGGTTGGAAAGGATGGCATTAGGGTGGATCCAAAAAATATTGAAGCTATGCAAGACTGGCCTCACCTAAAGACTCTTAAGAGCTTGTGTGTATTTCTGGGCTTAACAGGGTATTATCGAAAGTTTGTTAAGAATTATGGAAAGTTTCTAGCACCTCTCACTGCTCTCCACAAAAATAACTCTTTCACGTGGACTCCAACCGTTGCTCAAGATTTTCAAACCTTGAAGATGGCCATGTGCACCACTTCAATCCTCACCCTTCCTGATTTCACAAAGACCTTTGTGTTGGAGTGTGATGCCTCAGGGAAAGGAATTGGTGTTATCCTTATGCAAGAGGGTCGACCTTTGGCCTTTACCAATAATAAACTATCTGAAAGAAATCTGGGCAAATCCATCTATGAAAAGGAAATGTTGGCTATTCTGCATGTCGTTGATATGTGGCGCCCTTATCTATTGGGGAAACATTTCCAAATTAAGACAGACCATCAAAGCCCCAAGTATTTTATGGAACAACGCATTTCCTCCCCAGAACAACAAAAACGGGTGACTAAGCTCTTTGGATATGATTATTAGATCATTTACAAGAAAGGAAAAGACAATGTGGTTGTGGATGCACTTTCCCGAAAATATGAGGATGAAGGATCCCTTTTTTCTCTTTTATTCATTGTACGAGATTGGCTCCAAGTTGTTCGCCAGGAATGGCTACAAGATCCCAAAAGTTCGCAGCTGATCCAAAAATTGCAGTCCAATGCTCCAACTTCCCTAGGGTAATCTTGCCTCCATGATGAACATTGATACAAAGGCCATTTGTATTTAAGTAAACAATCAAATCTTAAATCCATGGTACTTTCTGAGCTTCATGCTACACCCACAACAGGTCACTCCAGGTTCACTAGAACCTATGACACGATCAAACGTTCCTTTTCTGGGACGGTATGAAACAAGAAATTCGTAATTTTTCGTTGAATGTGATGTGTGTCAACAAAACAAGGGAGAAATAGTCAAATCTTCAGGCACACTACAACTGCCCCCAATTCCACCTGCTCTTTGGAAGAATATCTCTATGGATTTTATTACCGGCTTACCCAAATCGAGAAATAAATCAGTCATCATAGTGGTTGTTGATCATCTTTCCAAGTATGCTCATTTTTTTTCCCTTCAAAGCCCGTTTACGACATCCACGGTGGCTTAAATTTTCATGGATCAGGTCTTCAAGCTTCATGGCATGCCGCACTTTATTGTTTCTGATCGCAACCAAACTTTCACAAGCAATTTTTGGCAAGAACTGTTCAAGATACAAGGCACCAAATTGCATCTCAACACAACTTATCATCCCTAGACTGATGGCCAAACGAAAGTTGTCAACAAGTGTTTGGAAACATATTTGAGGTGTTTTTCCTCAGAAAAGAAAAATTAGTTGGTGCAATGGTTACCCCTAGCTGAATGGTGGTACAACACTTCATACCATACAACTACATGCATGACTCCTTTTGAAGCGGCATATGGACAGAAGCCACCTTCAGTTCTATCATACTTACTAGGTTCCTCGAAGGTTCATGAGGTTGACCTAACACTTATATATCAAGATTCTATTCTTCATACCCTCAAAGAGAATTTGATCATCGCACAAAATTGCATGAAGCAACAAGCAGATCAAGGTTTCTTTGAACGTCAACTTGCAGAAGGGGATCAAGTGTTTCTTCGACTGCAACCTTACAAGCAAACTTCCCTCAAGGCCGACCATTGTCAGAAGCTAGGGCCCAAATTTTGTGGTCCTTATACTGTTCTCAAGCATGTGGGACAAGTATCCTATCAATTATCTTTGCCCAGCCATTCGAAGCTACATCATGTTTTTCATGTTTCATGCTTAAAGAAGGTGATTGGAGCTAAGTGCCAAATTCAAATCAACCTTCCAGAGTTAGCTAAAGAAGGATCCATTTGGCTACAACCATAATAATTTTTGGACCAGCTTGAGCATTGCCTATGTCAGAGAACCATCAAGGAAGTGCTAGTCCAGTGCAAAGATACAACTCCAACAGATACCACTTGGGAAACAACTACCATTCTGCAACAATTTCCTCATCTCAAGCCTTTAGGACAAGGCTATTTTTAAGGGGGCGAACATGTTAGGGTCCTAACCCGCACATAGGTAGAACAATATATTTGGATGTAATAAAGGTCAATATTAATAAGGCCTTTCAATAAAATCGAATCAGGTGGATGCAAGAAGATCTAATAGAAGCTTTCGCTTCTAGAAGAATCTTCCTCTAAATGCTTCTTTTTAGTATAAATAGGAGTTGAGGGTATGAGAAACCTAACTTGGATATTATTGTAATAAAGCTCTGCTCAACTATAGGTTCCCCCTCAAAGAGGCCCGTGAACATTTCTTTCAGATTCAAAGTGTTATTTCTCTTATTATTCTCATATCATTTCAATTCTATTCTGGTGAATGTTCTGGTTATATTGTTATTATTCTTCCATTTCTAGCATTTTATTTCTGGTCTGCATACATTTTATATCTGGTATATTACATTGAGAAGAAAAAAACACAACCTGTTGACGATAAGGATAAGCGCAAACCCCGGTACCCTTGTCTTATCTATGGTGATGATCACTACACTAAGGATTGTCCAAGATGGGTCGAAGTTACTAAGTTCCTTCAAGGGACCCTGAAACCACCTACACCAACCATGTTGTCATAACCTTTCCCTTCTCAAAAGGAGGCCCAATTGGTCATTCATGAACAGCTTTCCCCCTCCACTACTTCCTATGTCCTAATGTGTAATGGTGATTCAAAGAAAAATGACATCACACTTACCACTTGAGCCAAAGATTATTCTTCCTCCAAGGAGAAAGTTGACAAAATACCACCTTCATTGGTTCAACCATGTCCCTTGGCTCCACTTACCAATGGTCCTTTTCATCTCGAACAACCGAGACTAGATACAGTTCTTCGCCCTCCCCCAAAGGGTGTTGTTCAAAAGTCTGCTTTCAATCCTCATACACATGTTGCCCATAACTACAGTATTGTATAGGATCTGGCCCAAGCACCGTCTGGGATGTCAGCCCTCGAAGTCCTTTAGAGTTTTCCTACACAACGGAAGGCACTGTTGAAATCTATTGGTGGAATCAATCCTACATATATGAATTTAATAATTTTTTACTTGGAGGATAACACTCCAAGGCTGCCCCCTCAGCTCACATTTCAAATACAAGTTGATGTCGCCGACAAGAACATTTGTAGAATAGTTATGAATGAGGGTGCCTCGACGTGTGTCATGTTCGTCACTTGTTGGAAAGCCATCAACTCTCCTCCCTTAACCAAATCACACAACACACTCAAAGCCTTTAATGGCTCTAGATTTAAACCTTACGCTGTCCTCCCCTTGTTGCCCATGATGTTAGAAGGAAAATCGGCCAGTGTAGAAGTTGAGGTCTTTGACGCACCTCTTGATTACAACCTTTTACTCGGCCACAACTAGATTGATTCCATGCGTGCAGTTGTGTCCACTCTTTTCCATGTCATACATTTTCCACATCAGGGAAAAGTAATTACGGTGGACCAATTGGCCTTCTTTAACTCTGATACACGTACCAACAACGTACCTTTCATTGCAAAGACACCCCATGGATATGGGAATGTCAGTGTGGGTCTTCTAAAATATTCCACTATGATGAGTAATTTCCCCATCGCACCACCCGACGTTCCACCTCCTTTGGTTTCCTCGATCAATATGATATCTGCCTTTGTCCGCAAAAATCCCATGTCTTCTGACCCATGGGTAATACCCCCACCCGGTGATTATCATCGCTACGGAGACCAGATGCCCTTGAGTCCAGTTGAATCCGCTTACCAAGCCATTCAATTGGCATCCCCCTCTACCCCCTCTCTTGGTGATTCATCTCCTGATCCTTTTCACGTAAGTTTTCCCACATACGAGATGATTATGTCGATTATGTCCATGGAGGACACTCCTTGGGACAATGGACATCATCGTTCCATTCTCTTCCTAGAACAACACACCCTCAAGAGTTACCAACGAATTTTGACTCTGTCGACCGTTGTCATTATTACTTCGGTTCTCGACTCCACCCATGATGTGTTATACGAAGGGAACTTAAGACACATTTCACCCACCATCCCGCTCGACATCTCTATCAAACCTGGAGTTGTTTAAAATGTGCACATCGGAGCTTCGTGTTCCACTGATGAAGTTGCCACGTATAAATCCATTTTTCAAGAATTTTGTGACGTCTTCGCCTGGAGCTATGAAGAGATGTCTGGTATTGACCACGATATTGTCGTACACAAAATCAAGACATACCCGGGCGCTAAACCTATCCGGCAAAAACTTCGCTCGGTCCATCCTTGTAAAGTAGTCGCTATCAAGTTGGAAGTCGAGAAACTTCTTAAAACTAGATTTATTTATCCCGTGGCTTTAACTAATTGGTTATCCAATCTTGTTTCGGTCAAAAAGAAACAAGGTATGATCTGTGTGTGTGTTGATTATAGGGATATCAACAAAGCTTTTCCTAAATACAACTTTCCCACCACCTTCGTTGACCAAATCGTCGACGATTGCACCGGAAGTGAAATCTTCTCTCTGATGGATGATTTCTTCGGATATAATCACATCAAGATATTACCCGTAGACCAACACAAAACCGTTTTTATTTGTCCTTGGGGCACTTTTGCCTACCAAACACTGCCCTTCGGTTTAAAGAACGTTTGTGCCACGTTTCAATGTGCTATGTCTTATGCTTTCCATGATATTAAACACATTGTACAACCCTATTTAGATGACCTACCAACACATTCCATGCATCGTAGTGATCATTTGGTCCACCTCTGAGCCATTTTCCTTCATTGTCAGTTCTATCGTATACGATTAAACCCACATGAATGTGTTTTTTGTGTGGAGTTCGACCGACTCTTAGGATTTATTCTATCACGTCAAGGGATCCGGGTATATCCTTTGAAGGTTAAAGCCATTCTCAATCTCCCTCCCCCTGCTTCACTTTGATAGCTACAAATTTTGCAAGGGAAGGCAAACTTTCTACGTCGTTTTATCCCGAACTACGTTGAGTTAACGCTCGGATTTACTCGAATTTTAAAGAAAGGCTCTGAATTTGTATGGGACACCACTACCAACAAAGCCTTCGACACTTTGAAATTGACTTTAACCTGTACCCCACTACTTTTCCTGCCTGATTATAGTCGAGATTATTTCCTTTATCTCGCTGCTTCGGATTCGACCATCGCCATGGTTCTAGTCCAAGAGGATGATTCTCACAACGAACATGTTATTTATTATTTGAGTCAGAGACTCACAAGTACCGAAGCCAAGTATTTACATGTTGAAAAATTGGCCTTGGAAGTTGTTCAAGTTGTCCAACATTTCCGGCACTATATCCCTTTATGCAAGACCACCGCGATTTTCGATTGCAACCCTATGCAACACATTCTTACACGCCAGTTTCTAGGGGGGAAATACTCCAAATGTATTGTGATACTCTAGGAGTTTGACTTAGAGTTTGAATGTGCTAAGTCCAAGAAATCCTAGGTGTTTTTTGAATTGATATGTGACCTTCCCTGTCCTAAGACGAAAAATATAGCAAAGGATTCATTACCCCATGAATCCATTTTTTTGATCAGTTCCCATGACCTTTGGTATGGATATATCATTATATATCTCCAAAATCAAACTTTCCGGCCCGATTTGTCTAGTACTGACCTTCGACGCATACGCTACCAAGCCCGTCAATATATCATCCTCGGTGATACTCTTTATTGCTGTGGAGTTGACTCTATTTTTCGACAATGTCTCACATATGATGAGGCTGGAAAATATTTGAATGACTGCCATTCTGGAGCATGTGGTGGTCACATGTGTGGGTATGCTACTGCCCAAAATATCTTACGAGTTGGATATTTTTGTCCTTCTTTATTCAAAGATTGTATTATCGTCGTCCAAAAATGCCATGCTTGCCAAACATACAAAAACAAAATAAGATCTCACCCCGCTCCCTTACATCTTGTAGTTTCTGTTGGACCTTTCACTAAATGGGGCATTGATTTCATGACCTATAATCCTGATTCGGCCTGGGGGCATGGGTACATTATTGTAGTTGTAGATTATTTCACGAAATGGGTCGAGGTGATACCTACATTTGACAACATGGGAAAAATTGCAGCCCTATTCATCTTCAATCACATTATTACATGATTTGGAATCCCACAGGCTATCGTCACCAATCACAGTAGCCACTTCCGAAACTTTATGATGTCTGAGCTTACAGAAAATTTCGGTCTTCGACATGAAAACTCAACCCCCTACTATCCAAAGTACTTAAATAAAGTACTTATTACCATGCTTTGACGAATTATCATAATTCACAAAACGAGTTGGCACACGATGTTGTTCTCAACATTGTGGGCCTATCGGACATCTATGAAGTCAGCTATGGGGTTGACACCTTTCCAATTAGTGTAGGATTTAGAATGTTTTCTACCGATTGAATGTGAAATTCCATCATTAAAACTAGCCATCCAACTTCTCCCAAACACCTTTGCTGAGGAAGAACGTTTGTTGTATCTTACGCAATTGGACGAAACCCATCACGATGCCACCCTAGTTATTGAAACCCAGAAGAAACGCGTAAAACCCCAATATGACAAACATGTCAAGCCACACACTTTTTTTGAAGGAGATCTAGTTATCCTCTATGAACAAGATCATGATTTGCTAGGAGGTAGAAAATTTGAGGCTATGTGGCAAGACCCTTATATTGTTAAAAGAGTGTTAGAGATGGGAGCATACGAGTTAGTAGATTATGTTGGCACTCCTTTGAGTGAACCCAGAAATGGGATTTACTTGAAGAAGTACTACACTTAGCCTATCTCTGCATAAGCACTTGTATTTTTACTATATCATACTCTTGTGTGTGACTTTAGTGTGTTTATTCTATTTAAATTTTACCCCTGACTACTTACCCTACATTGTGTTTGGTCTCTAGATGTCGGTGTTCTCACTACCTTACATTGGCTTCACTGATGGTTTTATCCGCAGTACCCATAATTCAGCTTCTGCTACTTGGACAATCTATGCAGCCTCAAACGAACTTATTTTTCTACAAGGTGTTTGTCTTGGTCGAGCGAACAATAATATCACACGGTATAGAACGGTCATTGAATTATTGACTAGTGCTATTTCGCTTTGGATTCGTCACTTCATTATACAACTTGATTCGTAGCTAGTATTTCTACAACTAAACAATGTCTATACTATCTGAAGCCCTACTCTATTATGGATATATTGAAGAATCCGCCTCTTGGAACATCATTTTGATTATATTGAATATCAACACATTCCTAGATGTCTAAATACATTAACTGATGCTCTAGCTAATTATGTATTAGACAGACATTTGAGACATTTGTAATTCCAATCACATTTCACATATTTTACAAAGAGCAGAGTAAACCGATAAAAGACTCATGTATATATATAATGATATAATGTTTACAAAAAGAGTTTTCATCTAAAGATCAAAATATCAAAATATAGAACCCACGACCCCTACAAAATGGCCTCATGGATGCCTCTCGTGATAGCATACTACTGCTCTTGCTACCCTGTGTAGTAACCGACTAAGTGAGTTGGATATGCCTATAGTATGGCATTGATAATGCTTCAGGATCTCCTCGATGGATATATAAGGGATGTTTGTCATCAAGCCCTCCATATTCTTCTCTATCGCATCATAATCCTCAACATCCCATCCAACCACTATGCATGCCTCTCCTCGTCTTTGAATAGGAGAGGACCCTGGGGGTCGATGTGGCCCTATATCTGCATGATCAAAATCTATTTATTAGTCTTTCGATTGGAAACACAAAAACATTAAATATTTAAAAAAACTCCTAAAAATATTGTAAAAACATGAATGCCTTTCTTACCTAGATCTCCCCACTGAGATCCCTCAGGGAGAACAAAATATGGATCACCCTGAAAGTCTAGAATGACATAATCATAATCATGAATCATCAGGATTTGAGGTCCCAACCAATTGAAGAATGCATCATCATACTTCACAATTCGGCTTGCCACATGCCGTGTCATCAGATCACACCATATTTTCATTTGTGGGTCTCTCGGGGAAGGTATTCCCCATTCCATTTGAAGGCGTAGGTGTGGAACTCTTTCAAGGAAGAAATATACTGAAATAGACCCATAACCGAACTATTTAAGGTCCCCATTCTTTCTTTTCGTGAGTTGAGTTTTCATGCCGCGTAATAGACCGTCATCCAAATGAATATTCGAGGCTCCAAGCATTCAATAGAATATTGGAAGTGACTTTGGAGTGCCATGTGTGGCAAAGCACTTCCTACCATCCATGCAACATTAAACAAGATGGTCCTGAGGGTCAAATATCTCACACCTCGGATTTCTACTTTTCCTTGACGTCTTTCAGCGTCAAGTTCACAATACTCACAAATGTACTCACTCATGGGAAATCCACCACCTTGACCACCTGTCAAAGTCACTTGTTCCCCACAATGTAACAACCCTGTTAGGAAATAAATATCCTCAATATCCAAAGAGAGGACATGAAACCCCATGTGGAACACTTGTTGTTCTGAATCCCACATATGAACTAGATATTCTAGTAATCTTCGTTGGGCTCTCATGCCCTGAACTTTGAATAATTTTAATAGACAACATTGACGGAGGGAATTCACGGTCCTTAGATCATTTAAATCCATAATAACATATTCTTTGTGCTCATGTTCTCTCCATTCCAACATCTTTGCAAGTAAACACTTGCATGGGAAACAAAGAAGATCTTTAGCACACCTTTTCAACATTTTTTGGGATTTTTATTGAGTCGACGTTAACTTTTCTTTTTAGTTTTTCGGTCGCTGCAACCAAACTTAAAATACCATGTGGAATTTTTTTGAGTGCGCCTTAACGCACCTGCAGAAATCGTTGATTTCTGCAGGGCCCATTATATGCCACTCGCGGCGGCCCCAATGCACGACTAGCAGTCCCAAATCATCAAAAAATCTTGATTTTTTACCATCAAAAACAAAAATTAATCTGTTGAAAAGATAGAAGATGAGATACTTACCTCTTTTACGCAACCCATTCGTTGAATGATCCCCTGTAGCCTCTGCAATCCATCGTCGAACTTGAGGTAAAAAGAAAGGGTTTTTGGTAAGTTTTTGACCAAGTGAAAATAAAATGGTGAAAAACACTTTTTACTTCTATTTATTACCTTTTTATCATTTATTCAAATATTTTGTTTCATATAAACACATTTTGATCAAAAGCCCATTAACTCTAAAGGTCTTGTAAGTTTTTTGTTCTTTGCGGGAAGAAATTTAGGACTGTGGACAACGAATTATGGACAATTTTTATGATTTATTCTATTTTTGTCGCATGTACAATTACTTTTTAAGGTTTTTTAGAAAATCCTCGAGCATAGTCTTTGTTCTTTCTCGAGCTAGAAAACTAATGAGAACATAACAGAGTATACTTTTGTCGTCTTTTCGTACTCGTCATGGTAACACAAAAATAACGAAACCTATGGAGAATTCTTTAAGCTCTTTTCATGCTCCTTAAAAATGAAAAGGTTGTCGAGCGAACTTGTTCTTTTCACGATCGTAAAAGTATTTGAATAAAACATTTGATGGGTGATAGTTTATCACTTTTTCGGTCCTATCGAACTATTCTACGAAAAATTAATTGAGAGAGTTCTCTTTTAAGTGTTTTTCCAGACTCTATAATCATGAAAAACCTTTGAGTTTTCTATCTTTGGACTCGTTAAACAAACATCGACAGACCCATACAAGACTGAACTACTCCTTCTTAGGGTTCGTTAAATGTACTCCGAGGGACTCATCCAAAGGTTTATCTTACATCAACAAGCATATGTTATCCTCCTAGAGATTGCATAAAAATAAAGAGGTAATTGCCAGAAATGGTGGGGGAAAATTTGAGAAAGGAATGTGTCTCTGTATCTGTATTAATGGCAGTAAGCATCGCTCTTGAACATGACACCACTCTTCGTCATTTGAATATGGGTTGGATAATTCGTTTGTCTCTTGTATGATCTTCTGCAAGTTCATATCTCGGGTCGTCTTTGAGTCAATACTTCCAAGATCGTTGTCGTGTCAATCATATGTTCAGGAGAAGTTCAACCGAAACCTTATTTCGAGTCGGCCATCTATAATTGTCCATTCTTACCATGTTTGCCTTACCTGTGTCAGTCCCAAGTCACATATGTATTTTTCTCTACCCTAAATCTGTTACTTATTTCATATCATTAATGGCGGATACATCAAGGCCCTCCTGTGACGATCCTTTTCTTGTCGACTTCAGCTCATTATCCATGAAAAAGGATTATAAATTATTTAGTACCTTAGACCATGCATGCCTCAATGGAAGGTTCTTCGCTTTTGACAATGGATCTACATCATTGATCCCTGATCGAGAGATTTTGTCAAGTGTTTGACTTCAATTCATTCATTCACACTTGTTGGATTGTACTGGGGTACCTTGGGAGTCATTGACATCAATGGTGATTTCCCTTGCACTTGTTAATAGTTTTCATTAATGAATAGTAATCAAGTGGTTTCTATTCACGTTCGACTTCAAAAACTGTAATTGCATACTAGAATCGTACTAATGGACGATGGATTGAAGCCCCTTGACTTCATCATTTTTGGTCCAGGTTGCGAAGAAGTATCTACGCCCATTAAGGTGTCCGCTGCTGAGGCATCGGTCACCAGGGTGTAGTGAAAGTGGATCCCCTCTAGAAGACGCAATATACAAGCATATGTCTGGCTAGTGTCTGATGCTACTGTGCTCCAGTTGAAACCTGCCCTTCTAGTCTCGCTGGAGTCTTGGTATGACCCCTGCTGATAATATCCTCCTCTGCTATGAGGGCCTTCTAGACGACATCATGCAAGGTTTGAGGCATCAAAATACTAACCTTTGCATGTAGGCTGTTGTTGAGGCTGAACACGAACCTGCTGACCTTAAGATTCTCAGTGTTAAGCTGTGGAGCATACCGGAGCAGCTCCATAAAATGGGTCTCGTACTCGAGCACTGTACAATCACCCTGTCGTAAGGAGTTGAACTCATTGAGCTGGCGCTCAATGAATTCCTCTGAAAGGTACCTCTCTTGGAACCATTCCTCAAACAGTTCCCATGACACGTCTTCGACGACCACGTTCAGCTGCGGCAGGAGCATCTTCCACAATAGAGGAGCACTCCCCTTTAGTTGAAAGACTGCCATGAAAACCTTCATGTTGGAGGTATAATCATGAAGTGAAAAGTGCATTGACATATTCTCCAACCATATCCCAGTAGCTGCGTCGTCCGGGGCACCAAAGAAATCGAGAAATTTGACCTTCTCGAGTTCACAGTGAATGCTACCAGTACCGACCGGAGTGCATGGTGGAACCTTAGTGGGTGGCGACACCCTGGCCTCATCTCTATCCAAATGGTTGATCAGAGCCTTGGACATGGGCTGAAAAGATATCATCATTCTGACTACATCAGCAACTGATATCTTCTCATGTCTGAGAACTTGTTCATATCCCTAGGGGTTACACCCCTTAGGCATGGATTCTACTGGAGGCGTCACGCCTCCTCCCCTAGCACCCCATCGTCTACCTCCGCAGTGTCCTCTAACCATGATTACCTTCACACACACAAGTCAACTCGATCAACAACAGTATAATCAATCATATCAATGAAAGCCGTAGCGATCCCATGTCATGGGTTAAACCTGCTCTGATACCATATGAAACAACCCTACCGTTTAGTTACAACATCAAGCCTCACATAACAAGTGCATTTTTTTTTTGTGTGTGTGTTGGAAGCTAAACATGACATTACTCAATGATGCAACATGACGACGAACACCATGCTAGAAACTCATGCAACAACAACATGACGACCTAACAAGATTAAGAATGACTACCTACCTGTCCTACCCTGCAATGGTTAGGACCTCTAGGACACATAAGAAACTCTCAAGCCCAGGTTCCCATCGATTTTGACCATTTAAGGTCTCAGGGCTAGTGACTGTTTTGAGGAACAAGGATGTGTCTACATCCCGCCCGACACAAGTAGACTAAACCTACTAAGCTAAGAATAATCTTCCTAACAATCGATAATTAATTACACAAGTAACTAGAACCCTTACAGTGAGAAACCAAGCACATTAAATGTTTACACACGAAGTATAAGAATTAATTAAAAGGAACCACAACACCCTCAATAGGAAGCGCAAGCTAAAAACGACTTCACCAAACCCTGATCAATAGCCGAGTCAAGCTAGTCAGTAATTACAGTCTATTTTAATCATCTAATATGAGCCCAACTTAGCATGTCTAAAATGAAATATGACAATAAGGTACAATCTACACTAGTCTTAAAACCAATCCATTGTGCAACTTTTAATCACAATTTGTCATCAAGGTACCCTCTAATTCAACGTTAGATAGACATGAATAGGAAAGTCTAGACTTTGACTTGGTTAATAATTAAAAACTTAATTAATAATTAATTATAACCTAACTAGATTGTCTCAATTATAATATAGCCATTATTTACAATCAATAGACATTAAAGGCAACCAGTCTAGCAAGGTAAAATATGCAAACGCATCTTTAATCCAAAACTCCTTCTAACTAGCCATTAATCTTGAAAACAATAACAACCATTTTAAACTAGAAGGCTACCATTAAAATAAACAATGAAGCAAATAATAAAATCCTTTATCAGAAAGAAAATTATGAAGGCATTTAATAAGATGGCATTAAATAATAAATGACCTATCAATTAATATACCACTAACAAGACTAACTACATCAAGGCAGGTAACATCATGGAGACATTATTAACTCAATAAATTACAGCATGTGACTAACTTAACTAAAGGTACCCAAGTGAC
>SNQJ01S0074846.1:4346-24408 GCA_010110895.2 Picea sitchensis
GAGGGTGTGACTGGGAGATGCAATTGATATTCAGAGGGAATGATTATATGCCAGTTTCGATCATATACCTGAAGGGGTGGCGTTGATTTGTGATGAACAAGTTCCTACACACATGAAAACCAAATACTTGACGTGAAAAATATCTAAAGATAAAGAACATATAACAATTATTTGATAATTTTGAACATGAGCATGTGTACCTAGATGTGATGTGAGAAAAATGCTCCCCCGAGGTCGAGTGTAGCTGGTGACCCGAGGAATGTGACTTGGTAGGTGGTGGGACCCTGATCCCATGGTGGAAGAAGGATCAGAAAACAAAGACTCTAAGCTCCTGTAATTGAGTGTGGAAGTTTGGAAAAAGGGACTATAGCTAGAGAACCCATCCATGAAGGACAAGGCCTCATGGCCTGCACAGTCATCAATAATTTGGTCAATGAAAGGCATTGGGATGTTGTCTTTTATACAAGCATGATTGAGATCGTGAAAGTCAGTCCAGACGCGAATAGTGCCATGTTTTTTGTTAACGGAGATGGGGTTGGAGACCCATGACGTGTATGCGATGGGGTATATGAACCCTACAACACGTAACTTGTCAATTTCGGCTTTGATAGCCTTGGCTTTGGATGGGTGTAGTGGGTGTTGCTTTTTATGTACTGGGGCAACATCTGGCCATGTTTCGATGCGATGTTTGACTATAGCAGGATCGAGCTCAGGTATCTTCGTATATGACTAGTAAAAATTATCCCGGTATTCCTGAAAGAGAGATTTGTAAGATGTGAATTCCTCAGGAGAGCATGTGGTGCCAATGGTGATTTCCTCTATGATTCTTGGTTTGATGGAAATGTCAATTTTGACAGTGGGGGAAATGTTGGCCATGTTTCCTTCTTAAAAAGCATCTGGGGCAGGGATAGGTTTGTTGAACCAGTCTATATACCCTGATGGAATAAAATCCTTGGTTTCGATTGCACATATGGATACTTGGCTAGGTGGGTCAAAGGCTTCCTATGAGAGAAAAAGCGCTCTATGATGGAGTGCATTCCATGGGAAATCGAGAGTAGTTAGTTCCTCCAAGATATCTTCGTCACAGTGGAAAATGCAAGAATATAGGGGATCCGAGGAAGTAACATTGGTGACTGCCACCGAGTGATTGTCTTCGGGTGGTGAATATGTAGAGGGGGTGTCGCAATTGTGGTTTGATGGCATGATTGACATAAACTAAATGTCTAGACACTATGGGTTGTAAAATGTGGTCAGGGGTAATATTTCCTAAGGGAAATGAACCAGAGAATTGGGAGGATTTTGGGGAAAATACTTAGACAGTATATCCATAACCATGGAGGGGTGGGAAGTGACTCAAGTTCAGGGGAGGTGATGTGAACAATATCCAGAGAAGGGATAGGGGGAATCACTTGTAGTACAGAAAGTGAGGTGGTTGGAGGATTTTGAATAAGGTCCATTTGATGACACTTGTATTCAATGATCAAAGGACACCGGTACATGAAATGATCAATTGATTCACAAAGAGAGCAAGGCAACCTCATCTGTTCATTTACTGAGGTCGAGACATAATGGATATTGGTGATGTGGGTACTCAACGACGTGGGTGGAGAGGGGTCTTGCTGAAATATTTGGCTTACTTTCATTAGCGTATGTCGAAACTAAGGTAGAGCGGGGCAATGATGAGTGTAGTGATCATACTCTGAACAGATGGCACACGCGAATTTGGTTCACAACCCTTTACTACCTGTAGTAGGGGAAGTTGTGGTAGTATTAGGTGGGCTTGGTGAAGCGACGAGAGATGTGGTTGCTCAAGGGAGTTGGATCAGATTGTGTAACTCGGGAAGAGAAGGAAATTTATTAGTGGGGTGTCCCTCTCTTTCGCATAGTGCACAAGGAGGTTGAACTCGGGGAGGAAGGGGAGCAGTTGGCTCTTTCTTCTTCCTTCTTCTCCCAGCTGTAACAGTGGTGCCAGCTAGTGGGGGTGATGGTGGTATGGTTGGAGTTAGTACTGGAATATGCATTGCGATTCCCTCTTATTGGGGAGGGAGGGATGGTTTAGGAACCATCGCGGGTGGGTGTAGATACCATATTGGAATGGTGAGCACCATGTTGGGAAGGGTAAGTGTTGTGGCTACCTAAAAATATTGTACTCTTAGTGGGGGATAGAAGAAGGGGATCTGAGTAATGGCTTGAGGTATTTTTTCCCAAACTGGGATTTTCCCTTGGGGAAGGGTGAAATCAGGGATAAGTGGTTTCATAGGGTTCTCAGGTAATTCCTGAGGTAGAATTTCTTCAATTGGTGGGACATTGAGAGGTGGAGAAGCCTCAGTGGGAGGAATGGTATCATCGATTTCAGTTCCATTAGAATATATGACACACACTTGTGCTAAGGGGTGAATGAGCGATGGTTATCCATGGTATGCCCCCAACAAATATGGTTCTTTGAAAATTTTGGGGCCCATATCTATGAGTGGGTATGCATCAGAACTAGTGCGGATAAGAGGTAGTATGTTATCGATGTTGGAGGAGTGGTTAGGATCGTATTGTGAAACTTGGTAGATGGTGATGATTTTCCCATTGTGGGGGAACATCATCATTCAAAAGATAGAAGAGGCAATTGCTTTCATAACGTACATGTAGCTACATCCAAACAAGATGTTATAATCGAGCGGGGCATCGATAACCTCAATGTTGATAAGGATGGTCTTGTCCTCGAGTTCGACGAAGAAATTTTGAAAGAACCCTTCAGGGGAAGATGGTCCACCATCATAAGCTCTCAAAGTAATGGAGGATGGTACTAGCTCTGGGGTGCCAAGTTTCTGCTATACAATCTTGGACATGATGCATGTGGATGCACCTTCATCAATGATACACCGATGAACTGTGATGTTCCTAATCTTGACTGGTATCTGGAAAGCTACCAAAGCGGGGAGACGAGGTTCCCCACAATATAAATCAAATGTGATGAGTATAGTATCATCTAGGTCGACTAACCCCAAGGCATAAATAAAGGATTTCYGTTGAGTTGGATAGGTTTGGAGGACGTCCAATACCGACATGGCTGCAGGAGACCATGCCAAGTCATYGACSAGACTGTAATTATGTGTCGCCCTAGCCTGAGGGTTGTTGACATTACGTCATAAAGGGATGCGAGGGACACGAATGGAGGGTTCAGTGTTAGGGTGTGGAATCATCAAGCATTGTCCAGTTGTAGCTGGAGCTACTTCCAAAGTGGTGGGAGTAGATTCAGGGGGTGCGTTGTATTGACAACTATGTGTTTGCAGAATAATTTCTTCTTCTCTAGTGAGGATGATATTGAGATCCGTTGGATTTCCAGGGTTTTGATACTGTCCCATTTGTGGTGGGGCAGGATGTACCTCATGTTGGGTATTCATCACACATTAGTGTGGAATAGGGTTTTTCATCACGACTGGGGGTAATATTTGTGTGTGTATTTAAGTAGTTTGACACCCCACATATGGTGCATGGATGATGTGTAATAATGGTAGTGGCATGTGAAATTGTGTGTGCCTTGTGACAATGGTGCATCCTCCTCTAACACTCAACTCAATGCACTTTTGACCCATTATGGTAACCACATGTCACACTGAGAAACAATTTCTTTACGGCTTAGTGTTAATCTTCCAACATCTGGATGACATTATACCGACAATCAAAGTAAATGTATATGCCTGGGTGTATTTTGGTGTTGGGAGTATGTCACATGTCACAACAACATCAATGTAACGTAGTTGGACACACTAAAGTGTTGGTTAAATAATTCATGGATGTCATAGAGACATTGAAATGTTGTAACCCCTCATAGGAATAAAGCCTTTTGTAACATGGTAAATGTATTGCTAACACATCGAAAAAGAAATGCATTCCATAGTATTAAGTGATTATCACATCATTATGATATCAAAATTACCAATACGAACATCAAAACTGGGTTGAAAGAATTGTAAGTTTGATATTAAATGCTATAAGTCTATCATTAAGTTGTCAAAAATTGGATGTGTTATATATAATTCATGTATCCAATGTTAATTTCTTATGATTTTTTAATAAAAATGCATATATAAAAAACACTAAAACACTTATGAATCAAATGATAATTATTCTACTTTGTTAATACCATCTATTAATGATTTAAATTCATATTACATATTCATGGGAAATGATATATTTTTATTGAAAAGATTATATGAATTATAAAAAACACTAAAAGACTTAAAACATGAATGAAATGCTAATTATTCTACTTTGTTAATGAATGAAATGCTAATTATTCTACTTTGTTAATACCATCTATTAATGATTTAAATTCATATTACATATTCATGGGAAATGAGACATTTATATTGAAACGATTATATGAATTATAAAAAACACTAAAACACTTAAAACATGAATCAAATGCTAATTATTTTACTTTTTTAATGAATCAAATGCTAATTATTCTACTTTGTTAATGACTCAAATGCTAATTATTCTACTTTGTTAATACCATCTATTAATGATTTAAATTCATATTAGATATTCATGGGAAATGAGATATTTATATTGAAAGGATTATTTAAATTCATAGTACATATTCATGGAAAATGAGATATTTATATACCATGTTTAGAATTGATGTTATATCTAAACATCGAGACCCAATTCTTTGTACCCTGACCTCATTAGTGACATGCATTAAGAACGACAAGGTGAAGACTTCTCTGATACCACTGATACAGATTTTACGAGTAGAACGAAATGAATACAGATTATTATTAAAATATTCTCAACACAGAATAACAAAGATACAGTAAAATGAGTTTCTATTCAATAAGGAAATAAGATGAAACTGTAAAATGCAATGGAAAACATGCTTGTTGGAATGGTGGCGGCTTATCTTTGAGAAGAGATGTGATGGTTGCGCTCATTCGCAAGAAGATGAGTATAACGAGACTCTGAAATCCTTTTTACAATAAACATGAATGCAAAAACCCTAGACATAAAAAAACCTAACCTTAGGAGATGAAGCACCAAAAGTCTTGTGGGCCTCGTTGGGGTAAGCTAGTACATAAACTTCCCTGGGTCATAAATTTTGCATACAGTCTTTGTTTTAGGTGCACGATAGTCTGTTGGAAAGGTCTATCCGAAGAATACACATGTTTCTGTCAGACTCTGTTGCAGCTGATATGTTTTCGTCACTGTTGCACAGTCAGTTGTTTAATGAATTGTTGAGTAGTAATCGTGTTCTTACTCCCTTTCATTTTCTCACTTTTTCGCTCAATACAATCCCCTCGGATATCCCTGAATCCTAATTCACCCCCTTCTCATTGACAATTATTAAATGAATTTYATTGATTGGATTGCATGGTTCTGATGTGATTGTTGAGCCAAACTTTGTTTCATATTAATAGAATGTCATGTATGGTCTGTTTAAGAAGCTAGTTGTTAACAATTGTTGTATAAMGGATTAGATTCTTCAGCAAAGGAAATCATGGMCAAAATAATAGGGGCAGATGGAATTGGAATAGAGGGCCTAGAAGGCCCAGATTCTCAATGCATTTYGATGCAGATCCTCAAGAGCTAAACCAACTCTTCCAATCTGGATTTTTCAATTGGATTGGACAAGGGGTAGTCCAACCTAGACTAGAGAGGCCTCCCTTCTAGCCCCAACATGTCCCTGGTATCTMTGTACCCCCTCATGTTTCTTTGCAACCTGAAGTTCCCAAGAACGATGGACGGTGGGAGATTGTTCACCCAATAGTCTCCCACCATCGTGGTTGGAAAAAAATGTCTTTACCTACTCCTCCTCCACCTGTTAACCCAAATGTCCAGATTTCCCCTACACACTCACCTGTGCATTCCTCCCATACAATCAAAAGACTCAAAACTGAAGCCCACCACATGCATGACAAAGGAAAATTTGTTCTTGCCCCCTCCTCTCCCTCAAGTGATTTAGCCAAATCTGTATCATCCCATATGCACTTTAGACATGATTTTTCCCATGTCCTTAGTGAGGTCAAGCCTCAAGGTTCTACACGGCCTAAGGATAATTCAAGGAAGTCAAAAGGGGATAGAAGCAACAAAGGAAAAATTGTCTCTCAACGTGGAAAATACAGTTTTTTATTATGTTTTATTATTGTTTTATGGAGGACAATGGACTGCTGAAGGTTTTGGACAACAAACTATTTTTGGATATGTTGGATATTATATACTTGGATATGATTTGAAATATCATTGACATTTAATTTTCAAATTATGGAAATGATTATGGGACCCATAAGGAGGGATGTGTTTGATTTATTGTCTAGTTATGTTTATTTTTGTTAAGAAATTAAAGGGAGTCACAAGGGGTCCCACCTACTAGTTATTATTTATTAAAAGACCCTTATTATTATTATTATTAATTCTTCCCCTAAACTAAAAGTTAGTTTATTTTTAGTTAACTTAACTAAATCAAGTAGTTGAACTACAACTAATTTGGAATGCATAAAATCCAAATGAGGAGGAAGAACAAGGGGAAAATAGAAGGAGAAAGCATACTAAGTTTTGATCTTAAAGTTTTATTGAGATAGTTCATTTTTCATTTATTCTTCAATCCATCAAAGTCCTAATTCTCTTTTATGACAGCACGGTCCTATTGTAGACAACAAGGTTCAAAGCTAAATCATATCATTCAGATGCTTGTTTTCATAGGTGTTGATCTATCTTTGATAGTCTGTGTAGACTTGTCTATTTCTGAATTAAATTTCATGACTGATAAAGGATATTCTGCAGAGTCAAGTGGGAAGCAGTTTGTGGCAAGCTGATCCGTATTTTAAAGTTCATTTTTTACTTCTTGTTAGAGTCCTTTTGTATGTTTTTCATCGAGGATATCTAAGTTTGACCTTGGTCCATGCCCCCAACATGGATTTTGTAAAGAGAACAATTCTATTGATTTCTTGGAATGAAATAAAGCGATTGTTATTCTGTCTCATCTATGTTCAAATGTGACTTGGTATTTTTTCTTTTGATATCCACATTTTCTTTTGCAATCTGATATATTTAGAAAATTGTATAAAAAATGTTATAGTTTTTCAACAATCTTTTATTCAAAAAATAATCCTAAGCCCTTGTAATTAATACTTGTGGATTGGGAACACTTTTGAGGCTATAAAAATAGGGTAACATTCCCAACTATCTTTCCTTAGCCAAGCAAGATCTGAAAATGATTGAGTAAGATAATTTCATATATTTTCCTCAACAACCATGATTTGAAACATTGAACTGTAGAAGATTGTGCTGGTAACATTACATAAACAAACAAAATATAAGTGCAACATATCCATCATAGTGCCACAAGTCTACAAGTGAAATAATTAATAGATCTAGGAAATCATTTGTGTGCATAGTATTCATCGTTGCGTTTTTAAGCGTCAACAAACCGACGACTCCACAACGAAATTTGTTTCCAATAGATTAAGAACTCAAAATGTCTGGTTTCGTAGACCAGGTGAAACATTAGATCAAGGAATTATATATCAGAATGATTATGCAACAGGGGAAGTGAGGCGGTTTAAGGAAAAAAATGTTTTGGGATTTTTGGAATAACTCATGGAAAGTGTTATGTATGAGGGGATTATTCATGTATGCATAACATTCAATTAATCATAGTCAAAGCGTTCTTTTCTTTAAGGAGACAAATTTCTAGTGTGCTCTTTTTGAATCTCAGGTGGAGGGAAGAAAAGGAAACCAAAAAATAGGGATGAAAAACCAATTATCTTATCTAACAACAATACTGGAAGTATATAGAAATTTCAGTGATGTCTTCAAGGAGGGACATCATGAAAGTTGTGTAAACTATTTTTTATTGATTAACAATACTTGCATAATAGCATCATTGTGGAAAAACTGATCCAGAATTTATTTATGAAAAGAAAAGAAATCGATAAAAGAAATAAAACAACAGAAAGAAATAAAACAACAAAGAAAAATCAAAACAGTGAAACAAAAACTATAATACAAAAGTAATTCCATACATTATTTTAACTTTCAAACTGGTTCCACATAGTGTTTCAAGTGGGAACCATTGGTGCTATAGGAAAATAATCGCTCTTCCAAGTCCTTTAGAAGATAATAATTTGCACCTAGGACAAAAGAGATTTTAAAAGGACCCAACCATAACTTTTGAAACTTTGAATTCCTTCCTCTATCAACATGAGCTGAATCCCAAATCAAGACTTTCTCATTTACTTTAAATCTGACAGCTTTTGCGCTTTTATTAAAATATTTTTTTACGGTTTGTTGTCTTTTCTTTATGTTCTCCAAGGAAAATGTCCTTTGTTCCTCTAAGGCCAAGAATGCATTTATCATTTGAGATATATTAGAAGAATTTAATTCTTCAATCTGTAGCATCATCCTTAGAGAAGAAAGTTCTAGCTTGGTAGGCAAAATAGCTTCTTGACCATAAACAAGATGAAAGGGAGTGTAACCTGTGCTCACCTTGGTAGTAGTGTGATCTGCCCAAAGGGTGTAAGTGAGGAGTGTGTGCCATTGACGAGGCTTATATTAAATGAGCCTCTTGATAATTCTAACCATATTTGTGTTAGTAGACTCGACTTTCCCATTTCCTTGAGGGTAATAAGATGATGAGGTAAAATATTTAACTCCCAGTTTAGCTAGAAACTGAGTGAGCTTAGAAGAAATAAAAGAAGTACCGTTGTCTGTAATAATCTCTAAAGGAATGCCAAATCTGGAGAAAATATTAGTTTCAAGGAAAGAAATAACCTGGTCATCCTGTGAATGTTTAAGTGGAACAACTTCATTCCATTTCGTAAAGTAATATGTGGCTATCAAGATGAAAACTTTCCCTATTGAAGATGGATGATTAATAGGACCGATAAAGTCTAGACCCGCTTTTGAAAAAGGAAATTCAGGGAGGACAGGTTGCAAAGGCATGGCAGAAATATGTTCTTTCCCAGCGAATTTTTGGCACTTGTCACAAGATATTGAAAAATTATAAGAATCTCGAAATATTGAAGGCCATTAATACCCTTTTCTAATGATTTTAAAAGCAGTAGTTTTAGCATAAAAGTGTCCACCCAAATGAATATTAGAATCTGAAGATCCATGGGCTTCCTGTAACAATTTTTGTGCTTCCTAATTATTTACACAGAAAAGTAACATACCATCGGTAGATCTCCTAAACAAGAAGTCTCCTAAAATGGCATATCTGGAATATTCAAGACATAGCCTTCTCCTTTCATGAGTATATAAGATATTTGTACATCTCTAATTTTGCAATTAATACACCAAATTTTTGTACCAAGGATGTTCAACTATAGGAAGGATTTGACTATCAATGTAAAATAGTGTTTACAGAGGGTTATATTGTTCATTAATTTCTTCACTTGATTCATCATGTTGAGACAAGTGAAGGGATAAGTCACGTACCTTAATGGTTTTTGAATTCCTGATGGTTAAATCATGCTCCTGGATCTTGGCAAGCTAATGTGCAAGATTCCCTTAAAGATAAGTTTGTGAGAGAAAAAACTTGATAGTAGGTAAAGGGACCTTTACCAGTGTGTTCTTTCCTAAGATAAAGTGGAAAAATTTATCCACAACTTTAACAAGAGAGAAAGCATGTTTTTCAATATAATAATATTTGAATTCATCATCTGATAATCTTTGATTCAGGTAATCTACTATTTTTTCATTATTCTGGTCATCACATTGTACAAGGATAGAAAATACTACTTCCTCTATGGAATTAGTGTATATAATAAACTCTTTCTCAAAATCTAGCTTCGCCAAAACTGGTGCAGAAGTGATTGCCTTCTTAATACTTACAAAAGAATTATCAACGTCATCAATCCAAGAAAAGGAGTGATCTTTCTTGAGAATATTGTGAATTGGTTTAAACATTACAACAAAATCAAGAACAAACCTACAGAAAACCTTGATAATGCCCATAAAAGCTTGAACCTCCTTTTTAGAAGTGGGGGTAGGAAGGTTTAGAATAACATCAATCCTTTCAGGATCTATGCTTATACCTGATTCAAAGACAATATTCCCAAGGATCTTTCCCTTGGTAACATCGAAAATAGAGTTAGAAGGGTTTAAAGAAATGTCGAATTTCTTGCATCGCATGAGAACCTTTCTAAGATGACCAAAATGATCCAATCGATTCTTTAAATATACAGTCAAGACATCAATATAAATCTCAATAATCTTACCGATCAGATCGTTAAAAGCTATCTGCATAGCTCTTTGGAAAGTGGCACCTGCATTAGATAAGACAAAAGGCATTCGCTCATAAGAAAATGTTCCCCAATGTGTAATGAAAGTGGTGTTGTATTTATCTGTCCTTTTTACCTTGATCTGATTTTAACTAGAAAAAACGTCAAGTAAGGACATCATTTGTGACCCTACAACTTGTTGCAAAATCATTTCCATATTAGGGAGAGGAAAATGGTCTTTCATGCTCTCTCTATTTAATGCACGGAAATCAATTCACATTCGGATCTGAGTCGTTGTTTTCTAAACGAGAACCAAATAGGAAACCCACTCGGAATATTTAACAAGGAAAATTATCCCATCCTTCAAGAGTTTTTCCAATTCCTTCCTAATAGTTGCTTCAAGTGCGGGGTTAATGGATCTTTGTTTTTTCCTAACCAGTTTTATGCCTTCCTTGATAAGAATGGAATGTTGTATAAGAGCAAGATCAAAACCACGAAGATCCTCATAAGACCAAGCAAAAACATCTTGAAATTCACAAAGTAACTCAATGAATTTCAACTTTTCTTCATCAGTACATTGGGCACCTATCTTAACATTCTTTGGGGAATCGGGTGTCCCAATGTTCAAGGAAATGGTTTCACCCACTTTCCTTTTTTACTCCTCTTATTTATGTATTTCTTTGTTTCCTACATCACTCGATGAAAATGAACTTTCTAGAGGAGTCAAGCCCTTTAGAATTTTGTTTTTTTCCATGGATATAATCTCCTTGGGATTATATGGTTCATTTTGTATGAAATCATAGATGATTTCATCACTAGGGAAGACTTGCCATGACTCTACATTGTCAGGGATATGGGGACGATATAAGTATTTAAAAGTACAATCAAGTTTTTGTGGCAGAAGTTTCCAAGTAGGAGAGGTTGCAAAAACAACTAACATGTCAGCCATTGAATCCAGATCCCTTTTAACATGAGTGATGTTAAATGCTAATAAGTTCGAGATAAGCGCCCAAAAAAATTGGGTGTAATGTTTCATCAACTTGTTTCTAGGAAAATATATTTTGCGTACAAGGTTTACAACAAGTTCAGAGTCCCCAAAAACTGTAAGGTGACCACAACCTAAATTATAGGCATTTTCAATGCCTAGTAGTAATTCTTCAAATTTGGTAACGTTGTTTGTGAAAGAAAACTCTAACCTATAGGAAAAGTTGTGAATTTTACCTAAAGGTGAGTACAAGATAATGCCATCTCCATTACCTTGATTGGAGCATGAACCATCAAAGTGCATATGAAACATCCCATCCTCCACGACTATTTGTTCCAAGGTAGTGTTATCCTCATCGACAAAGATGGAGTACACTTCTAAGTCCTCCTCGACATAGTTTACATTATGCTATGGGATGCTTTCTATATACAGTGAAATTATTCCCTCCCTTAGGACTATGATGTTCTTTCCATTCCGAGGAACGAATAAGTGTGTCCCGTCAAGTGAGAGATATCCACCTGTCAAGGATTTCCAGTCTCTTCCTAAGATGATTGAATAGTTACTTACTTCCATGTCAATTACCCGAATATTAAGGGTTGTCCTTATTTCAAGATGCACGCACAAAACCAATGTCACATATTTGATTTCACCTATGGTCGATTGTTGTAGACTATTATAAGAGAGCATGATCCTAGCATTTTCATTGGTACAAGACAATCCTAGTTCTTCCATAATAATTTTTGACATTACGCTTGGGCCCGAACCACCGTCAATTAGACAACAATGGGCTATTTTTTTCATAATCTTACAGAAATGAAAAATGGAAGGTTTTTTACAGGGTGTCTAAAATTATTTACACCTACTTTATTTACAATAGAATCCTCTTCTTTTAATTCTTCGAAGAGATTGACTATGGTGGAAGATTTTCCTTCCATGAAAATTTTTAGATGCTTTTGTTGCTCAGGGATGACAACCATGTCCAGAAGAGTAGCATAGGCCTTGATATTAGCCAATTGGTTGAGAATGTTATATTTTGAAGAGGGTGAAATATCCCTGATCCATCTGATCTGGATATATACTGTTGAACTACAATTTTTCCACTGAAATATGATACTTTGGGGGTTTCTGAATGTGTTTGAGTTACTGTGTGAACATGCTTGGTGATTTTCACATGTGTGTTCTAGTTTATTATGTGTTTTAGCAGTATAAGACAATGCATACGAAATAAGGACAACACAAATCACTAATATATATATATATATAATATTGAAAAAATGTAGGAAATACAATAATAACTAGAAGAAGATATGATAATCGTCAATTAGATCTCATGGATCATCACTGGAATACAAAATAACTGATAAGAAATACCTGTGATCAGAAGAATGGGTGTTGGTCTGCGCATGCATGGATAGATTGGAAAAAAGTAGTCTTGCAACTCACAGTAACTGCTATAGAATCCAAAAAACTCTCCCTGATGGAGATACCTATCGGAATGAGATGGAAACTATCTCAAATGATGTGCCCTGGCCGCTAGACCAATCCTGATGACTGTCAGACTGAATATCTGACCTTTGGAGCTTCATATGTCACCCCTTGGGGGTTTTCACACCTCTTGGACTCAATGAGTGTGCCCTATTGATTCCACAAGAAGAATATGACGATGTATATCTCAAAACGATCACCCTAATATCCTCTCTAATGGGTTGGGAGGGATTCCTTAGATCTTCCTGGAATGTCCCCTAGAACCCCAAATGTGCTTCCTCTGGAGTTGTGCCCTAAATGATTGTTTTCCTCTTTCTGGAAGATTCCACCATCGAAAATTGTCGCCAGTTGTCTTAATAGGTTCTCCCTAGCTAGCTCTCTAATGGTTCAGAAGGAATTGGCCAAATATGAACTGTCACAAGCAGCCGCAAAAACCCTCTCTCAAACACGTGTGCCCTCAATGGCTGAGCTACGCAATCACTGAAATGGACACTATAATGCACAGTGAAATACCTGGATGGTATCTTCGATAGGTAAGGGTGTATATCTCAACACTGAAACCAATCAATGGTGGTGATTTCCTCCAGAAATCCACAAAATAACAAGGGGGTCGATTTCCTCGTCCTCTGCAAGTATCTCATCATCAAATCATACAAAACAATGAATTAGGTTTCTTTACCCTTCCTTTATAGCTTCTCGAAACTCTAATTCATTGTTGACCTTTTCCCCCCAAGGGAATTTTACTTTATTTTATTATTCCTTGATTAAATAACTTAATTAATTAATTAATTAACCATTTTACCTCTAAAAAGTGATTTATCCATCCTGATGGATTCTTCGGCCACTGAAATTCACTTCTCATCATCTTATCTTGATATGCTTTTCCCCCTGATTTCAATGAACTATTACACTAAGAGGTTTCTCCAAGTAATATTCCCATTATGACCTTCTTAGTGAATTTAATTAAGGTATGACCCATAATAACTCAAAATTATGGAAATCGTCAAAATGCAATGGAACCAAAGCCAAGTTGTGCAGAATGGATCCTTATGATGAATGATGAAATTCAGTACCAATAAAACCCCTCAATATCTCTCGAACTCTCTATCACCCATATCTGGCTACTCTAGTAGGCATAACACTTTGTAATGTTATAATGTCCCAAAATGGGGACATTACAAAGGGAATAGGATAAGGAACTCCTTGATTGCCAATATTTTTGGTAGATTGTATAGTAGAAGCTGGTGAATATGAGCTTGGGATAGAAGAAGTACGAGGGGGATCATATTTTCCTTTTGAAGGATAGGATTTATTCCTAGTGTTTATGATCATGACATCCTATGGTTCTATGAAATCTAGAACAACAATAGTAGTTTCAGGCCTTTTCCAAAGATTTAATCTTTGTCACTCTTCTTTACCTCACAAGTACTTTCCTCGTGATGTTCCTCGCAAAATTTACACCAACTGCTATGCGTGATGGCTTTGTATTGAAAGTTGTTTTCATTGGGATTCCTAAAATATGGTGAAGAAGAAGATGAGGTCCCATGAGTAAGTGAAGGGAAATTTCCCTTTCGCTCATACACTATCATTTGGTTATGCATATCTTGTACAAGTTGTAAGAGGGAAGACATGTCTGTTTTTTTAATTGAGTCTCCCTTGGGAAGACTTGTTCTTTCCAGTTGTTCTTCATGCTTCAGACAAGTATGCAAAGAGGAACCAAGATTGTCAATATATTTTTCTTCAAGCCTATGATGATAAGGGGAAGGTAGAGAATTATAGTAATGCATAAAATCGGCTTGGTTCTGAGGGAGAATAAGTTCGGGAATTTGATTATACAACTTGGTGAAACATAGGTTGAAATACTTGATAGTCTCACCATCTTTGTACACAATGTTATTGTATTCCCGTAATTGTTTGGTTGGGCTCTTAGACTKCCCATAAGTAGATTTGAACTAGTAAACTAATTCTTCGCAAGTGGAAGGAATATTGGGAGGGAGATCGAAGAAATATGTCGATGCTTTCCCTTCAAGGGAGTTAACAAATAATCTTATACAAGTATCATTGTCATTAGATCCTATATTGTGACAGGAATTAGAGAATGCCACCAAGTGTTCATTTGTAGTGATTGTGTTATTTCCTAAAAAACTAGGGAGATACTCTTTGAATTTTGGTAGTGGATGAGTAGCATGTGCTAGGATCAGAGGAGAGGATACATGCCACGGGGTAGTAGTAGCATCCTCTTCGAATTGAAAGAGACCATACTTCTTAATGACCTTGGCAGGGTTAGTAGTTGATTGGAATGGAATTTGATGGCTATAGAAGCTACCAATCACTGATGAGGCTTAGGGTTGAGAAGTTGAGGCACCTCCAGTGCCACCGAATCCACTCACATATGTTATTTTGTAAAAGATGGGTGAGGGTGAGAAAGATGAACTAGTTGAGTCAGACATAGTTTTCCTTAGAGTGCCTTGTTGGGATGAAATAATAATGTTCCCTCTTCCTATTTCAGTGATAGCAGTGATTTCAGGAGACAATCCTCTTCTTCTCCTAGAGCTGTGAGGATTTGAGGATGTGAAAAGAGGATCACAACTTTAGGAAAAAGAGAGCTACAGCTGATTCCTAGGCTACCTTTGCCTGGCCTCCCAGCGTTCAAGCTCAGTCTAGGTATTAGTGATTTCTAATATGGTATTGAATAAAGTTAAATAAATGTTGGTTTGGTCTTTAAGACCAGGCTCAATATTGGGTTGCCTTGTAACAGGTACAGTCATGAAGAAAATAAAACAATCAAAGAATCAAAAACAGAAACATTCAATGATAATTATAAATACAATCAACCAAAGAGATATGGAATATCTCCCCAGTATGGTCGCCAAAATAAATGTTGAGGAAAAGGTATGATTTACCATACTCAATCATTTCTAAATCTTTCATGGCTAGAAAAAGATAGTTGAGAATGCCACCCTATGTTTTATAGCCTCAAAAATATTTTCTTAATCCGCAAGTATTAATTGCAAGGGTTTAGGCTGATTTATTAATAAAAAGAATGTTGCAAAATAACATAAATTTTATATAAGTTTCTGAAATGTATACAGATTACAGGAAGTAAATATGGATATCAAAAAGAAAAAGTAACCAAGTCATAAATACACACAAATTAGTCAGAATAGCAATCTAATTTATTTCATTCCAAGATATCAATAGTGTTTTTCTCTTTACAAAACCCCTATGAGGGCATGGTCCAAAGTCTAATTTAGAGATCCCCGATGAACACCATACAAAATGAATCTGAAAAGAAGTAAAAACTGAAATTTAGAATCTAGATTAGCTTGCCACAAACTGTTGCCAATTTTACTCTGCAAAATATCCTTTATCAACAATGAAACTCAATCCACAAATAGACAAGAATACACAAACTCAAGGATGGATCAACACCTCTAAAACAATCATCTAAATGGTTTGGTTCAGTTTTGAACCTTGTTGTCTACAATAGGACCCTGCTGTCAAAAAGAGAATCAGGCTTTGAATAAACTCAAGAATGAATGAAAACTGAATTATCTCATGAAATCAATAGAGAAAACCTTTGTTTGGCTTTCTCCTTCTATTCTCCCCTTGTTTAGTATTCTCATTTAGATTTTATGCTTTACAAATAAGTTGAATTAGTTCAACTACTTTCTTTAGTTAAGTTAGTTTGTATGAACTAATTTAGTTTAGGAGAAATAAATAATGATAATAATACTTAAGGGTCTTTAATTAAAAATAACTGGGTAGGTGGGACCCCTTGTGACTCCCATCATTTCTTCTTTTCAAATTATAAAATATAACACAACGGATAATCATTTCAACATATGCCACCCTTGTAACTCCCTTAGATAGCTTCAAAATTGAATATTTAAATATCAAAAATAATTTAAATCATATTCAAAAATATATAAATATCCACATTATCCAAAACAGATCTTGTTGTCCAAACTTTCTGCAGACCATTAACATTGTCTTTATCAACGCAAATCATAAAAACACATAAACTAAAATCCATACTTGCCACTTTGAGAGGCAATTTTTCTTTTATCACTGTTGTCCACCTTTGATATCGCATAAGTAGTTTGAGGTTGATTTGAACCTTGAGGTTGTATTTCACTTATTACATGTGAACAATCATCCTTCAAATGCATGCGGGAGAACACATATTTTGAGGAGTCATTTTGGGGAGAGGAAGGGGAGGCAACAACTTTTCCTTATATTTCATAAGGGGAATATCAATTTTAAGTCTTTTAATTGCATGTGAAGATTGGACAGGTGAATAAATAGGGGAAATCTGAACCTTAGAATTGATAGGTGGTGGAGGAGGTAATGAAAAAATGGGCCAGCCACGATGGTGAGAGATAGTCGGGTTGACAATCTCTTTCCATCCATCATTTGCAGGGACTTCTGGTTGCAAGGACACATGAGGAGGCACATGAATGCCAAGGATGTTCTGAGGCTAGAAAGGGGTTCTGTCTAGTCAAGGTTGTACTATTCCTTTCCTGGTCCATTTAAAGAACCTAGCTTGGAACAATTGGTTCAATTCCTGGGGATCAACATCAAAATGAATGGAAAATCTAGGCCTTCTAGGCCCTCTGTTCCAATTTCCTTTGCCTCTGTTATTCCTTCCATGGTTTCCCCTACTGAAGAAACTCATCCTGTAGCAGTAGTTTGTCAGTAACTAACCCCTTAATAAAACATACATGACATTCTGCTTGCATGAATAAAAAAATTGGCTTAGAAATTGACATGAGATACATGCAAATCCATCCATAAAAAACCATTTAATAATCACCAAGTGAGAAGGGGGTGATAGGTTTCATGGGACATATGGAGGGAGTGTTATGAGAGAAAGGTAGTACAATTATAGGGAACAAATACACAAATATTTCTCAACAATTAATTAAATAATTTACTGTGTAATAAAATACCAAAATATCAGTTGTCAACCATTGTCGTGTTATCTCTTTTATCGTTGTTACACATAACTTTTTAATTTATTTCATAGAACAGGGCTATCATAACGAGATTGGGATTATGAGGGGGGTGTAATGAGAAAAAAGTGGTAAAATGATAGGCACATAATATGGATACTGTTCATATAAAAATAAATCAAAACAAACAATCAAACATATCTCTGTTTAGATTTCCACAGTTCAACAATATTCACTTTTCAAAACCACAACTTCACTGTTTCTTCCTTTTCATATTGTTTGATGGCTTCCAAAAAATAATTTGTATGCCCGGAAATATTCAATTACAACAACCTTTGCATCTATACAATATTTATATAGCAGTCCTAATAAACAACATGGCAATTGATATGATAAACCACAATAACCCTTTGAGCCACAACCACTTATAATTCCAATTCTAAATACTTTTTTAAAACCAATAGAAATACGTACCTTGATTCCAGCCATTTATATCCAATTATTATTCTTTAAAACCAATAAGAACATGCACAGTATTTACCACCACTTTCCCATTATTTAAAAACTTTTCGACACAATCAAGCTGGGAATTAAAACTCTTAATCGATCCCTAATCAGTTCACACACATGTGTCTTTTAAATATAATCAACATAAGGATTGATTCGAATAACATTTGAATCAAATAACATGCAACTCTTCGAGCCCAAGCTTCAAATAAGTGATTAGGTACAGACTTCTTCTAAAATTACTCAACAAGAAACATAACCAAATCATGCCCAATCAACCAAGCACACACAGTGCTCCATTTACCCTTGACTGGAGTAAAATGATATCAAGATCATATTTAGGGATTAAACACAACAAATGGATATTAAGAGAAGGTGGTTTGATCAGAGGATTGAATACTCAAAAATCACAGATAGCTCATGCCTTTCACAATTTACCACCATCCATAACAAGTAACCATAATCTCGACTGTGAGGGTTACCAAAATGAAAAATTGTCAACTCCAACAGGAAAAGGAAATGAAGAGAATATATTAACAACATTGTAATATGAACGTCCATGCACAAACTCATTCCCAACAAAAATCATGTATAATGCTTCTATTAACTTCTGGGTGATGTTAAACCCAACTGTGCAATTCTTTCTAGGAAATAGTGTCATTGAGGGAAACACTATGATAGTTAACAGCTCGGGGTTTTTCCAAGTCAAGGAAAAAGACACTTTAAACCTTCAATAGTTCACATTGCGACCAAGAGGATCGAAAAATATCAACCACTGAGACGAAAATGGAGTGGAAAATATTAAACACAGAGACTGGTTGTAACATCCATGCACAAAGCTCAGAGCTTGTCAAATAATCAATTTTCACAGAGAAACCAGACCCAAAACCTAAGCCATGACCGAGTAGGCTTGACTGCCATTTTATCAATAAACCCATGCAAATATTACCCACAACAAGAAGAGCGTAACTATTCCTTTTTTAAATGTCAACAGTTAGAATAATCACCATAAGAAATCGTGAACACAACACCAATACACAGTTCAATATCCCATAACATCTTAAGAAACACACAGACCATGAGCAATATTGAGCCAAAAATTGATTCAAAGAGAAGAGTAACCATCATGTATGGAAGAGTAAGGAACCCATACCTGGAAAATCCTGCACGAGGAAGAAAGCTAGACTGTGTGCCTCCTTCACGACTGAACAATGTGGTGTTGGTTGTGGAGCTTGATTATCTTCCTGATTCATAGGTCCTTTCTTTCAACCATGTTTATACCCCATGAAGACTTTACACCCCAGAATTATGTACACTCTTTCACACGGGGGAGTGCAGAGGGGGGTTACCCCCTCTGCGGGGTTTGGGGGAAAATCCCTCGAAGGAAAAATTGCCTTGTAAATGTATATTGTAATTTCATTATAAATCTAGACCGTTCATTATAAGGTCACATATCTAACGATAGAAATCATGTTAGGGTTTTTTTCCCTAGAAGACAACCCTCTTTTATGAGGGAAATGTATTGCGGCTAAGTATGTGAGTGAATATTGTATTCTGAGATAGGAGACTGTGAGAGAACGAAGAGGAAGTTACAACGGGTTTGTTGTAGGTTATATCCCTTCATTTGCTGGATAATAATAAAGGAAGGACCTGGCAATTTCTCTGGTGGACATATCCCACACTAGGTGAACCACATATATCTGTGTCTCTATTGTATTGTGTATCTTATGTGTTTTTTTTTCAGCATTTGTTTTATTTTATTGCTCCACGATCATGTTTTTCTAACTGGTATCAGAGAGAAAGGTAACTCACAGGAAAGGAGGGTTTCTGGTTTGAGTAGGAGCAATGGTGGAAGACGAAAATTTTAGGGTCGAGAAATTTAATGGCCAAAACTACCAATTATGGAAGATGCA